>NCSJ02000163.1:0-92885 GCA_002812745.2 Scytalidium lignicola
TCTTTCCCTCTTCCTTTCCCTCCTTTTTCTTTCCCCACACCCCCCCCCCCCCTGCCTACCTGGTACCCGTGGCGCTCCCACTTTGCCCGTTCGAGCTTCGACCTCCTCAAACCCCCATCCGCCCTCCTTCTTAATGCTCCCTCTCCTTCCCAAACCATCTCGAGATTCTTTCTTCTTTGCTTCTTCTTGTCCGTAATCCTTCTTTGCTGTGGCCCCCAGCTCTCAAAAGATACCTCCTTGTTCGGGCCTCTCGTTTTTTGTGTCCCATTTTTATTTTATTTTTATTATTTCCCCTCGCCTGCGATTCTAGAGACACGGTTGTGTTGTGAGTTTTTGAGGTTAAAGAAAGAAAGAAGAAAAACTGTGGACAGGCTTCCAGTTTTTTCTATACCTCTTTTCTCTTGTTCTCTCTCTGTGTGTGTCTTGGAAACCAGGTGTTTCTCTTTCTCAACAATCCCTTATTTTTGAGCCTTTGAGCTTTGAGCAGCGCCCTCACAGCACGTCCAATCTTTTGCAATATTCGATCATTACACCACCATTCATCATACTGTGTACATACAAGTCTACACATACCCACGATACGACAAAATACATACTCTCCATCCCACAAAGTCGCTATCTTCAGCGTTGATCTAAAAACCACCTGGCGTGGTCTAATCCGAGACAAACGGCCAAGTATATACATATATACGCACCCGAACAAACAAAAACGCAATGCCTTCTTTCTTCCACAGCCTCTTTCTCCTCGCCCTCGTGGCATTGGCCCTTGCTGCTCCAACACCCATCGCCCGAAAACAAAAAAACAGCTTCAAAGTTAACCGTGTTCCCAACCCCAACTTCGGCGGCCGGAACGCGACTAGAGAGTTAGTCAAGTCCCTCAGCAAATACGGTTATCCCTACCCTCAGTCCTTGGTCGATGCTCTGTCTGCCCTGAACACCGTATCGGACAAGAAGGGCCATGGTGGATCTGCTGGTGGCTTTGGCTCTGGTGTCTTTGGCAGCAGCAGCGGCGCCGCGAACAACGCCAACGGGTCCGGTCAAGGTGATGAGACTGGCGATGCCTCGGCCACCCCCGTGAACGGCGATATCGAATTCCTCGTCCCCGTCAGCATCGGCGGCCAGACCGTCAACATGGACTTCGACAGTGGCTCCTCCGATTTGTGGGTGTTCAGCACCTCGCTTCCCGCGAACGAGCAGCAAGGCCACACCGTCTTCGATCCACAACAATCCAACACCTTCCAGCTCATGCAAGGCGCCTCTTTCTCCATCTCGTACGGTGACGGATCCGATGCTGCTGGTGCCGTCGGCACCGACACCGTCAACATTGGTGGTGCGACCGTGACCTCTCAGGCCGTAGAAATCGCCACAGCCGTCTCCGCCAGCTTTGTCAGCGACACCGCCAGCTCAGGTCTCGTGGGATTGGCCTTCTCCTCGCTCAATACCGTTCAGCCCCAGCAGCAAAAGACTTTCTTCGACAGCATCCTGCCCGATCTCGAGGAGCCCGTCTTCACCGCCGATCTGCGCCACAATGCCGTAGGAGCCTACGAATTCGGTACCATCGACAACACCAAGTTCACCGGCGAACTCTCCTGGGCTGACGTCGACAGCAGCAGCGGCTTCTGGCAATTCAGCTCCAGCAGCTTCGCCGTTGGAAACGGCCAGATCACTACTCTTCAGACCACGGGCACAGCCATTGCTGATACCGGAACCACCCTCATGCTGGTCGACCCCGCCATCGTCAACGCCTACTACAGCCAAGTTTCCGGAGCCGTCAACGACGCCAGCGTTGGTGGTGTCACCTTCCCTTGCAACGCCGATCTTCCAGACTTGAGTGTTGATGTTGGAGGAAACTACCAAGCTGTTATTCCCGGTAGCCTCATCAACTTCACCCAAGTTTCCGGAAATAGTTAGTTTTCCCTCCTTCCCGTTTACCCCCTTTCCCTCGAATCACGTGACATAAAAACAACTGAGCTTTTACTAACCTTTTCCCAGCCTGCTTCGGTGGTGTCCAAGCTACGACCGGTGGTCTCCAAATATTCGGTGACATCATGTTCAAATCCCAGTTCGTCGTTTTCAACGGTGGAAACAATTCTATTGGACTGGCTCCTCACCAATAGGGGGTTAAAAATAATTTTGCTTTTTTTCCCTTCTCGTTGTAATGCTAGAAAAAAAAATTTCCCTTCATCTCTCTCTCATTCGATTCTAGTGCGGGAGAAGAAGAAGAAGCGGTGGTGATCCGATAAATCTGGTTACATTTTAGCCGGAATGTGAGATGTGTGATGTTGGGGAAAGAGAAGACGCCCTCGAGGTGTTTGTTTGTTTGTTAGATGTATATACACAATTTTTTGTCTCGATAAAATACTGCAAATCAATTTTGCGTGTGCACATATATGTGATACAGTATTAAAAGTCCAAAATAAAAGACTTAAAAGTTCAAATGACATAATATCAATAGTTTGGTTGTGGTGACAAAAAGGCTAAAAATTATTCCGTGCCTTAATCAGAGCTTGTTTCAACATCAGGCGATAGATAAACCAGTGAATGCTAAGAACTTTTCCATTACATCAACTATAACGCATCATTAAATCTAACCCCTATCTTTCAATAAAAAAATATAAGAACTAAAAANCAGAACTAAAAATATGCAATTTAAATGTATGAATGACTCCCATCACCAACGCAATGCATCGTCAAATCTCAAAAAGAGAACAACTCCGAACATCCATGCACACACACACAAAACATAATATCTCCATGCTTTTCTGAAACAGGAAGAAAAGAGAACTCCAATCGTAAATCATCGCACCCATTTCATAATCCAGCTACATGCATCCTTGAACGGGAAAAGAAAGAAAAAANGATGAAATAGAAAATAGAAACTCCCAACATAAAATCATCATCTAAATACTCATCATATCCAGACTCCGAAGATGGAGAAAATCAAGGCAAAAAAANGAGGGAAGAAAGGGGAGAAGAAGAAAAAAGAATATGGGCATCAAAAATCTAAGCATCATCCCCTGCTAGATTCAGATGATCCTCGTCATACACCTCATCATCCATCTCGCTCAGCCGTAACGCATCATGCACATTCAAAACATAATGACTCTTCCCACCAATTACCTCCAAGATACCACTTCGCTCAAATAATTCGTATATTGGACTCCCTTCAGCCGGACCTCGTGAAAAGAACACACGCACCCCACGGTCTCGGTAGCCGCGCACAATCTCCTCTAGCACCTGCGTACCGGAGCCATCGAGACCCGTCACGCCGTGGATATCGAAGATGATGTTCTTGTTGTGCTCTGCGGGTCGGACGCGGGGGAGGGCAGGGTGTGCTGCGGTGCTGCCGTACAGTTCCAGTCTCCGCAGACGGTTCTTCAGGTCGCCGGTATTGGCGAAAGTCAGTGGCTCTGGGATCTTAACGATCAGACACCCTTCGATGAATTCCAGCTTATCAGGATTATCTTCTGCATTCTCAAAGTGGTTGGTTCCGGGTATTCTGCCTAGAATTTGGATACGAGGTCTGGTGCTGTGTTTGATTACAGACAAAAGGGATAGACCGACGCCCGTTGCGATGCCGAGGGTAAGAGAGTAGAATATGGTCACCGCAAAGATGATTATCATTAGGCCTAATTCCGTCCATCCTCGGATCTTGAGGAAGAAGTATATGTCTGCCGGAGCTTCTTCAATAAGTGACCAAGCAACGACCGTGATCATCATAGATAAAATGGCTTTCTGTGGATTTATTAGCCGTGGACAGGTCTACACCGGAAAGTGTATACTCACTGGAAGGTAGTAGAAATATGGTAGTAAGTATAACACGCATATAACAGTGAGGAGGGCCAAAAAGACACTACTCATTGGCGTCTTGCCACCGGTGCTAGCGTTGACTTTACTCCGAGCATAACCACCAAAGGCTGGCAGAGCACAGAAACAACCACCAACAAGATTAGACACTCCCAAGGCTACGAGCTCTCGATTTGGGCTCAAAGACATTCCTTGGATGCCCTCTTTTTCATTCTTGGCTTCACCTCCACCAAGACCTTTCGCAGCAATTGAAGACTCGAAAAACCCAAGAAGGGCAATAACAAACGATGTCCCCATAGCTTCACGTACATGCTTCAAATGCTGTGTTTGAAATGGCCAATGGAAGGGGAATGGATGACCAGATGGAGATTTGATTTCTCCAAGAACCTCCACACCTTGTTGATCCCAGCCGTATTTCCCAGCGAGGACAGTTGCGAGGACGACAACAAAAAGACGGTCTGGAATATACGCCGCGTTTGGGAACCGTGGTTGAAGAAAATGCTTCAGTTGTCTGTGAATATGTTAGGGAAATCGCATCTAGTTAGTATTAGGACAAACATACCTGAAAACCATTATTACGACGAAGCTAACCCCAGATACTAAACTTGTCATTCCATGTGCATTGTTAATGTTTTTGAAAAGGAACCCCAGTTTTTCGATGGAGCTTCCATGGCTGGCTCCTGAAGTTTCAGCTAGAGCAGCAAGACCGAGCTCGGGAATAAGCTGATCAACAACAATCACAAATCCAACAGCTGAAATAAACCCTCTTATGAATGGCCGACTCAAGACATTATCCAAAAAGCCTAAACGGCATAGTCCAGCAATCAAGATTACAGCTCCAGACATTCCAGTTACTACTCCTGCAACTCTGGCATTCATTTCATCGTCCCAATCTCTCTGCTTGCCGGAATCCACACTAGATCTGACAACACTTCCAACTAGGAGACTGCCAGCTGCTTCAGGCCCAACCACCATCTGAGGACAACTACCAAGGAATGCGTAAATGATTGGATGGAAGATGAATGAGTAGAGTCCATTAATCGGGGGGATATGACCGAGATTTGAAGCGTACGAGAGTGCCATCGGGATGTAGAAAGAAGCCATCGTGAGTGCCGAAATAAAATCACCACGAAGATATGACCACTTGTATTGTCCAATCCATGTCAAGGATGGGATGTAATATGCAAGATACCTGTAGAATTTTTTTNCAGCTTTAGTACTCATGCATTTCTGGCCTTCATCCTTTGTAGATAAAGGTATCGCCGAGGGAGAGGGGCTTTGAAGCTTACATTGTCCTAGTATTTGTGATCCCGGCCTGCTCAGCCAGATGGTTTGTCGTACTCTTCTTCTTCCCCGCAGCAGGACCATTCTTAGTTCCAAAGTATCCCGTCAAGGTCCCAAACAAACCACCTTGTTCATCTACCACTGCATCTGTGGGCTGCGAACCGCGATATCCACTCCGTATGCTAGAAGCCCGACTTCCATCCAGAGAAGGGCTAAATGTTCCATGATTGCAAGGGCCAGGATGTGGACAACCAGACCCAATATCAATCGGCTTCTTCAGCAACGAAGTTGTCTCCGACACTGTCTTGCTCCCTGATTCACCCAATCCTCGAGCCATGTCGTCGTCATCATCGTCGGTATTAGGCTGAGTTGGGTAGCCTCGAGGAGAATCCTCTAGACTACCCGATCCTCCTTCTAAACCGGCCATATCTATCGTTCGTTTAGCTTCTGGAGAAGGCGGTACTGTTTGGGTTTCCCGCAGATTGCTCGGCTGGCTTGGAGCATATGGGTGAGCCGCACTTCGTACCACGGGTTGTTGACCGCTAGTGGAGTTGGGAGATCCGGAGCGTCGAGAGGACATGATCGTATTTTAATGCCTTCCGGATCTCAACTCTACATGAGATAGGATGTTCAGAATAAGCACTGGCCAGTGTGAAAGTTGAACACCTGTCCAGCGTCCTGGGCCCTTCCTTTGCAAGAAGATTCTGCCCCCGAAAGTTGTATCTCGTCGTCAAAAAACACAAACGAGGTGCAGTTGCCGTTTTATTTTCCCGGGTGCGCTGCCTTGTGTCCGTCGCTCGACGGAAAGCAGTTTAGAGAACCAGCACTAGAAGAAAGGTGGGAGCTGACCTGCTCAAAATCATTATTTTCCATAAAAATAATGTAAAAGAGGTCAGAGTTATGAGAGGGAGAGGCAGAGGCAGAGAGAGATGGCGGTCCAAGCTTCCCATTCAATGGAAGCCGAGACAGATCAAACATGGTGGTGTTGCGCGAATCGATTGGCGGGCTTTTAGTCTTTGACCCCACAGAGACTCATAGCCTTGCAGTCATTAGTCATTCAGGCATCTTTGATTCTTCATTCTTCAAACCGCGTAACTAATCATGTAAATATTCGGTGATGGTCTGAAGCTAGGTATCACCAAACCCTTCTTGCACGAGAAACAACCTAGGAGATGCGTAGATTGGAATGTTCTACGTGCTGCATCATCGGCTGCAACCTGAAAAAAGGAAGTCATCATATTTCAAAGTAAATTTATTGGTCGGAAGCGAGAGTGATAAATTCATTACTGCAAAATCACACGTCTTGTCTACTTTGCAGCTGCTTCATTCTGTGAAAGAGTCACTGATTAAATTTACCTTCCTCAATCCCCTTAATTTGCAGAGCAAGAAGCTTCGAAAAGAACCTGCAGAGCGCCAAATTCCCACCCATGAACCAAAACCCCGGGTGCCCGCTCTGCCTCCATATAGTCCGCAACTCACCATCCTCATCAAAGCCCCAGACATCCTTCACTTTATCCGCAACTTTATCTCCGAATATCTTTCGACATTGCGTCCTCATATTCAGATACCCCGTAGCGAAGATGATCTCATCTGCTTCGAGTTCCTCTCCGTCTTCGAACTTGACCCCGCGTTCGGTAACTTCACTCAACGCGCTGCCTTTGATTTTGATTTTCCCGTCGATGATTAGTTGGGAACAGCCAACGTCAATATAATAGCCTCCACCTCTCTGTAGGTACTTCATCCAGATCCCGCTTCCGTTCGGACCCTTGTCAAGCTTAAAGCCTGCCTTTTGTAGACCCTCCAATGTCTTCCTGTCATCTTCATTCTGCTTCTTTGTCGCTGTGATGCTCGTTGTCTTTCTAACCGCATTTGGAAGGCCCTGGAATACAATATCGGCATCTTCGGTAGGTGCACTGCCTTCTGAGTACAAGTCCATATGGCGGACATTGGTGTCAGAATTTAAAACAAACGTGGTGGATCTCTGAACCATGGTGACTTGATATCCATTTTCACAGAGGTCTTGTGCAATATCATGACCAGAATTGCAGCATCCGACAATAATGGCCTTCTTGTTTTGGCCGTGTGCTGGTACTGCTCCGGTAAATTGGGACGAGTGAACGAGCCTGGTGCCTTTGAATCTAGAAATGCCTTTCAAGCCGGATGGAAAGTTTGGCTCTCCGCTAGCTCCAGTTGCTTGGATTATGTGCTATGGATAGTGAGCTCTGGCTGCACAGGGAAAACCTTTTAAAGGAAGGAAGGAAGGAAGGAAGGAAGGAATACCTTTGGGTGTAGAGTGTACTTCACGACACCAGCTGGTGTTATACGTTCCAAGTCGACTTCCCAAGTCTTTGTGGCGTCATCCCATTCTGATTTAACAATAGTGGTGCGAGTCCATGCGTTGAGCTCCATGATACTAACGTACGTCTCGAACCAGTCCCCCAACTTATCTTTGGGCGTGAAAACCGGCCAGTTCTTAGGGAATGGTAAATAGGGAAGATGATCAAACCATACTGGATCGTGGAGAACCAGATGGTGATATCTCTTCCGCCAGTTATCACCAATCCGCTCCTCACGATCGACAATCAATGATGTTAAACCGAGCATTTTAAGACGAGCTGCAATACTGAGACCGGACTGTCCAGCGCCTGTATCAAAGTCAGAGTTGGCATTATCAATATAATGAGCTTCTATGACTTACCGAGTATCAATACAGTCGGATCTCCGTTTCTGAGTTCCTTTTCATCCTCTCGTCTCTGCTGCCAGTTTTTGGGTGATGTGTGTGTCCCATGCTCGACGCCAAGTGGCCGGTTTTTCCCACACAACTCCTCATGGCCTGTGAGCTCCTGCAGGAATGTGAAAAGTATATATGCTTTCCAAGTTCCCTGAACTGGCACAAGATTTATCAGGCCAGCACCGTGTCCGACATCAGTCTCCACTTTCAGAAACGATTGAATGGTGGGAAGGACGTGCTCTCCTTCGAGCGTTGAGATCTTGGGAGACTTGTATTCTGTGCTATTGTCGACTGCTAAACTCTTAATCCTCGACCCGGCCTTTGACTTCTCCAGTTCGGATATGATCCGTTGAGGTCCTTTGAAGGTGTGAAAATCCCATGATAGGCATAGTAAGTCTCGCCAGTATGATTCGTCTAAGAACAGGTCTGGGATGCTCGAATAGTCATGTTTGGTTAGGAGGCCGTTAAACTTTTCTAGCCACTGAGTAACTATCTCAGGAGCATGGGTGGAGGCTGGAATTGTTGCAGTTGGCAATGTTGCTGGTGGAACTGAAAACGAACCGGGTTCGACGTGGTCGGCTGATGGCACGTCGACAGGTTTGGGCACGATGATACTTCCCATGGTGATAGCTCAAGAATAAATAGAACCGGAAGAACAAGGTAAGAATTGCTTGAGCTGATCTTGAATAGAGTCTGGTAAAGGTAGAATCGATTGTCTAGAATCAAGAGCAGATATTTAGAACACAATTATTAGAATTTTAAAAGAAGATGTCCTACACACCCACAGACACACACACACGTATATATATATATATAACTCGACAACAGAATTACAGCTCCATAGCGGTCCAGAAGCCAACACCCCATTATTGATGCAGCTCGCAGGTAGTGGGGCTGGAAATGTGAGGGGCGACGAACCTGTAGGGGCGGGCCGCTGCCCCATGACTCGGCATACCTTCCCTCCTCGCTGCTTAATCATGCTGTACCTCGGGGTATTTCCCCCCTAATACCCATTTATTTGCTAAGAGCCATTCTTCAAGAGATTGGTACACATGACCACACTGTACAACTTACCCGACCACATCATTATACTAGATGTGAATGTGTGTGTGCTAAATTAGGTATTGGATTAGAAACGGAATTGCATCCGCCTGATTTAACAAACATGACATACAAGAAAGCCTCAGAGCATAGTTCGCAGCCTTCGTCTTCACTGCCTCGCAAGATAGTCACAGTAACCTAGAAATTCTCGAAATATAGGGTTATCGTCATCCTCAACATCAGTATTATCTCTGCCTTATATCTGCCTTATACCTGCCTCTGCCTTAGTTTTGCCCTAATATTTTGCCTTACTTAATATTACTTCCCTTGCTCAGAAGCAGAAGTGTTGGTAGGGATGGAGCTCTGACCATGCCCGCTGTGGGGTAATTCATCCTGGTCCCCCGGGTGCGGGTAATATATTATGCGCGCTTCCCCTCATGCAGCTGTGGGCCACCGTAGTCAGTACTGTAGTCTGGAGTTAGGCAGAAACCCTTTTTGTCCAGGCACCAACCGCCACAGCAAACCTCTTGAAACAGTAAGGACTCATACTGAGGAAGTTGGGAGTCATTCTTGGCGGAATCCTCAGTCAAAAGAGGTACTGTACCGTGTGTACGTAGCTTCATATTCTAAAAGCCTTTTTTACTGGACATAGCCATGAAAATCCTTGGCTATTTCCCCAGCAGGCATCAATCAGCCTTCTTGCACTGCATCGCCTTTCCGTAGCGAGCGAGCGAGCGACCTGTGAGACACATTAACTCAGTCCAATCTTACGCCTTCCATTCACGTGCAAGCAACTGCTTGTGTCATGGTTGCAGATCCCGTGCACATCGCGCGCATTTCGTAGGCGGAGCTGGATTGCAGACGGCAGGGCTTGGACATCGATGGCGTCGCTGCCGTTTGCTAGTCAGGTACCAAGTCAACAAAGCCACCTCCACGGGCCAGTTAAGGAATGGCGGGTGGTGGTGAGGCTGCACGACAATTGGTGTTTGCAAGAAGGAAGGGCTGCCTGGAGGAGGGTGTGACGACAAACTTGTTATAAGGGTCCTCCTCCTCCTCCTTCCCCTCCCCCTCCCTCCTTTCTTCATCCATCTTCTTTTTCTCATCTCATTTTGCAACTGCGTAGTCTATCAACCATTTGCCCATTAAAGTCGTTATACAGCCAGTATACGGACCAGACGCAATTGATTCTATCAAATCATCCCAATCCCTCATTAGCTACACCTGACTTGTAATCATGGCCGATCAGACCATCCATAAGCAGGAGTTTCGCATACGTGATTTAAGCACCCGAAGCGTACTTCTCTTTCCCACCCAGGCACAGATCGTCCGTGATGTTAAAGATATAACGCTCGAGGTAAGTCGTCCACAAGTCAATTACTGTCGTTGTACTACCACTCATTGCATATGCTAACCCGGTTTTACAGCCTGGACTAAACCAAATCATCATTGACGGATTAGCTCCTACTGTGGATGAACATTCTATTAAGGTTGACGGCATTGGCGCCGCTACCATCACGGATCTATCCGTTGACCTGCTCCCCAATCGAGAAATCTACGAGGAGATTTATCCATCAGATTCGGAAGAGGAAGAGACTGACGAGGAAGAAGAATCAGAGTTTGAAGATGCTGCCGTGACAGCCATCGAGGAGAAAATCAAAGACCTCAACGTTCTGCTTCTGGATGCTCAAGAAAAGACCCATTCAGCTGCAGGTCGTCTCAAGATTTGCGACAATTATGGAGCAAGTATAACCCAGAATCCACCTCCCAGCACGGAGCTTGAGAACGCGGTCAAGGTATACTACGCTGAGCGCGAAAAGATCTATCTTGATCACAAAACTAGTACTGCTACCACAGAGAAGATTCAAGAGCAGATTAAAAAGTTGGAAAAGGAGAAGTGGAAAGTAGGCACTGCTGCTCTCAAGGCCCGAGAAAAGGCAAGAAGGGTGAAGCAGAAGATGCTCGATAAGAAGCAGCGCAAGCTGGATGAGGCCCGAAAGGAGAAGGCGCGAATCAAGGCCGAGAGAGACTCCTTCTGGCCCAAAAAGGTGTACCGAGTAACCATCAGCTTGGAACCATCAACCTGGACCCCTTCGTCCTCACGCCGTGGATCGTTAGACAGCGATTCGATGGTCAAGCTTGCTTCTTCACCGTCCAAAGAATCTCCAGAGACTCATCTCAGTCCTGGGACGGTTAATATATCTCTCTCATACATCACATACTCTGCGTCTTGGTCGCCCCGTTACGATCTCAGCCTAAATACTGTCTCCTGCACCGGAATTCTCGAGTATGGTGCTGAACTCCGGAATACAACTTCAGAAACTTGGAAGGACGCTAAAGTCATCCTATCCACATCACAAGCATCATTCCAAGGCTTAGCTGACTCCATTCCCGTCTTGCAGCCGTGGCATGTTCGACTTGTGAAATCAGGCCGGAACCCTGAGATGGCTCTATTTAGTAGTTACGAGCTGAACGAAAAGAGAAACGACTGGTCGAATTCACACATGAAAAAGCAAATACCTCGTGGTGAACTGTTTGGGCGCTCTGCTAACGTCAGTTTCTTTGCCAAAAGAAAACAGCAACAGCAACAGCAACCGCAACAGCAATACCACCAGTATCAACAACAAGCGACGGCACGAACTGTTGGTTTTGGGAGTAATTCGCTTTTTGGTCAAAGTTCAAATCCTGCACCTGTTGTGGGCGCATTATTTGGTGCATCCAATCCGGTACCACCTCCACCTGCTCTTCCAGCAGCCGTTGCACCCCAACAAGCCATGCAAACACAGGATACTCGTCTTTTTGCTTCAGGGGGCACTGTTCGTAATCGAATAAATCCCACCTACGAGAGCGAAGAAGACGATGAGGGTGCGCTTTATGACGCTGCAACTCTCGCCCACCAGGAGCCAGCCTTAACTTTTGAAGAAGGCGCCTGGGAAGAAAGTGGCATGACAACTACCTACGACGTCCCAGCTTTGAAGACACTTGTGCCTAGCAATTCAACCATTAAGCACAAGATTGCTAAGATTAACTTCACCAACATCGTATTCTCTCATATTGTCATCGCAAAACTGCGCCCAGTTGCTTTCCTCAAGGCTCAGCTCCGCAACGCCTCGAAAATCACCCTGCTCAAAGGGCCATTGGGTCTCACATTGGATGACTCATTCCTTGGTCAGGCGACGCTTCCACGTTGTTCAGCAGGAGACACATTTTCTCTTTCTTTGGGTGTGGATCCAGCTGTTAACGTCAGCTACCCGAAACCCACTGCCCGGAGAAGTCAAACCGGAATTTTCTCGAAGGAGGATACCAATGTTTTTACACGAAATGTCACAATAACTAACACGAAACCTAATACGGCTGTGAACTTGAGCGTCATTGACCAGGTCCCGATATCAGAAGACGAGCGACTCAAGATTGAAATCCTTGAACCTCGTGGCTTGAAACTTGGAGGCGATGCTATCAGGGCTGGCTCTGGCATTACTAAACAGGTTGCAACTACTCTGCCGGCAACCAAGGGAAAGAACTCAGTCGCGGGTGCAAGATCAAGCGTGTATGATACAGTGAAGGATTCTATGTCAAAAGATACGAAGTGGGGGACCGCAGAAGCCACAGCAAAGAAGAGTGGCGAGGTGATCTGGAAGGTATTTATCAACCCTGGACAGGGAGTTAAGCTGGCACTCGAGTATGAGGCTACATTCCCTGGTGGAGAAGCAATTGTAGGCGTTTAATTATGAAGCTTAGATAATTACCTCCTGAAAATTGGGCCTATAAAATACACGTCCTTCACCTTTCCGTAAACCAATATCGTGGCAGGAATTTGCAGTCATTATGTTTTTTTCTTATTACTAGCTGGTAACGATCAGGAGTTTCCTTTGACCTCCCTTCTTATGTTCAGTCCATCTTTTGAATAACGCGGTTTTAAATATGTAACTAAAAAAAATTTTAAAAAANTTATAACAGCTTTGATTTAAAGAAAAANGATATCTAAATATAAAATTCGCAAATGAGTAGCTTGTGTGCATTTTCATAGTAACCTTCTATAGTTCCTTAACTTAACTATCTGACAGTCAAAATATATCACCCGTCAATCAAATGCATTCTCCTAAACTGTGTTTCTGCAATGCGTCACTAATAAGTCCCTGCAATTTCCACCAGGTAAAGCTTCTTCCGCCTTCGGACGTCTCTCATCAAACGTGGGGTAATTAATGTGTCGTAGCGGGGCAGCCCCTCCACGAATTAACATCTGAATAAGTGGCGCAATAATAAATATACTCAGCATTAACTTATCCTCATTCAATTGCAAAAGAAACTCCGTACTACAGTATCCTCAATGTCTCAACACCAAGTTCTCCCGAGCCACACTGCCAACGGCGTGTCTTCTGCAGGCCGCAAATCGTTCAAGATAGCTTCGATCCCTGCCGATGGAATAGGACCAGAAGTAATCTCAGCCGGCATAAAAGTCCTGCAGAAAGTAGCGTCAGCACTGGACACCTTCGACATTGACTTTACTCATTTCGAATGGGGAAGTGATTATTACAAGAAAAACGGCAAATATCTTCCTGAGGATGCGCTTGCTCAGGTCAAGAAGTTTGATGCCATCTTGTTTGGTGCCGTTGGAGCTCCTGGTGCGTTATATATTATGGCTTATTAAAATATTCCCTCCTTTGATTAGTTACTTAATAATGAAAAAANGTCATTAAATACTGAGTCTAACAAAACTGATCCATGATACAGATGTCCCAGATCACATCTCCCTCTGGGGCCTCCGTCTAGCTCTATGTCAACCACTGCAGCAGTACGCCAACGTAAGACCCACACGCGTCCTGAGAGGAACCCAATCCCCTTTGCGGAATTGCAAAATCGGAGATCTAGACTGGGTGATCATCCGTGAGAACTCGGAAGGAGAATACGCCGGTTTGGACCCCCTTCCTCCCCTTCTATATTTACACCACAGTTTCTCTCATTATGTGAAATTCTTTCTATTTGTTCCCAACTCATATTCTATAGGTCACGGAGGAATTAGTCATGCAGGTAATCCCTGGTCAGTCGCTACGGAGGTCTCTATATTCACTCGACACGGCGTGGAGCGCATCATGAGATTCGCATTTGAAACAGCACGCAGCAGACCGAGGAAGAAGTTAACTATTGTGACCAAGAGCAATGCACAGAGAAACGGGATGGTCTTCTGGGACGATGTTGCTGCGAGTATTGCCAAGGAGTTTCCGGATGTTGAAGTCGATAAGATGCTTGTTGATGCTGTAGGCCCCCCTCCACTAGTACCTTCTTGGTAAATTGTAAGTGGCTAATTGACTCCTTATTATAGATGACCACTCGTATGGTCTTGAAACCTGAGAGTATAGATACTATTGTTGCTACTAACCTTCATGCTGATATCCTATCTGATCTCGCTGCTGCATTGGCTGGAAGCATTGGCATAGCACCGACTTCAAATCTCGATCCGACAAGGCAAAACCCGTCCATGTTTGAGCCTGTGAGTTAACTCTGTACTCCTGTCTCGTAGTCGATGTTAACTAAGACTCAGATTCATGGTTCTGCATTCGATGTGAGTTTGTTTGATGTTAATTAGGGGAAGCTCTAGATTTTTGCTGATGTTTCGTGCTACAGATAACTGGAAAGGGGTTAGCTAACCCAGTAGCAACATTTTGTAAGCCTTTGGTGATTCTCTTGAAAAAGTTACTGGCTAATAATTATAAGGGACTGCGAGTGAGATGCTCCAATGGCTGGGGCAGAAGGAAGCTGCGGAGCTCCTGATGCTTGCAGTAGAGAATGTGACAGAAAGTGGAATCAAGACTCAAGATCTAGAGGGCACAAACACCACTGTCGAGGTTACAAATGCAGTCTGCAACGAAATAGATCGCATTATGCGGGATAAGAAATAATTAGTAGAAATACGAAATTCAATCAAGGCAAAACAAATTCTATAATATCCACAATAATCATACAAGTCACCGTCTAATTCAAGTCACGGTTTTCCACCTGAACGCCAGGACGTGGCATATCAAACATACTTTGAATACAGCGCTCCAATGCCAATGAAAGAAACAAAACTAGGTTGTAGAGAATAAATTATTCCTTTCGAGATGACCTCCTTGCAAATGGGTAGGAAGAACCCGTATTTGCTGTGTTGTCCGGTGTCGATGGAACTGCTAGCAGTGGCAGTCCCAACTTCACTTCCCCGACCCTACGCAAAAATCCTTGTAGTCCATTTCTTACATCAACGCCCATTTCTCTATTAAGAAGATCAACAGCAAGCGGGTAGAATGTATCAAGATGCTTTTCAAAGGCTTCAGTTGGGAAGGAGGTAAACCCCTCAATCACGTCTACTACGACAGGTCGCCAGGCGATGATATTCCGTTGCTGAGATTCTTCATCCAGCAGAATAAACCCACGTATAATATCAGCACAGAGGGGAACCAACGCCGCTTCCGTCTCGGCGCGGTTTCGCTTCCTCTCATCTCCTTCGTCATGATACATACGGAGCAAGATGCTAACATATGTAGCTGCACTGCCACTTTCTTGCTTGAGGAGATTTGGAGGTTGCTTCATGAAACCCTCCCGCCATAATCTCATGCGGAGTTCCTTGTCATTGTTGAACTTCTTGGCGAACAGGAAGCTCTTCTTGAGTAACGCCATGAGTCGCAAGAGCTCTGGGCTAGGAATTTTGGTATACACAGCATCATTCGAGAAGAGCTCATTCACTGTCTCGATGATAAGCAGTTGCAAAACACAACGTGTGATTATCTTATTGAAGAATCGGCGACGGGCAGCAGTAACAACTACTGGTTGCTGTTGTAGTTCCGAATGTGGCTTGTAATCCTCTAGTTCAGACACTGGAGCTGTGGGAGTGCGCGTCGCATCATCAACTACGCTGTCCGAATCGGACACCGAGGTACCGCCATTAGTGCCATTGATTTTCAGTGACCTGTCATCTCCATTCTCACTTGGGGCAGCCTCTTTATTTTCAACTCCATTTGTGCTAGAGGATGAAGTAGCTGCAGAGAACAATTGGTAGGCTGTGGTCCTTTCGAACAACTCTACAAATGCGCCTACAATCTTTGACCAGTGCTCAGGAGTGAACTTCGAGACATTCTGCAAAATCAGCTGCTGTAGGCAGTTGCTACCGATACGAGCGATAGTGTCATTCTCCTGGCAAATGCAGAGCGCTAAGAGGTCCAAGAAACGATCTAACATGTACTCTAGAGACTCAAAGTAATGTGTGAATAAGGTGATCATATTCCTTAGTGCTTGAATCATGGTTGTGGATAGCCAGACAGATAGCTCTTCATGATTCAGTACATTCGACATCTCAGACTTCGACTTAAGAACCATGAAAATAGGATAAAGTAGTTGCCTCCAGAGAATGTCCCAGAAATCTGTGGGGAAGTCTCCGCCATATTTGATGAGGGATTCGAAGAGGTAGTTAAGCGCATTGGATCTCACTTCAAGATCTTCTCCTGTCATTAAGACGTCGTGAAAAGCAAAAAGAACCGGGAACCAAAAGGCCTCCTCTTGTGACGTTCGACTTGTTGGTTTTGCAGAATTTTCTGCAGTCTTCTCGGAGCCATCTGAATTAGCTATTGACTTATGCGATAATGGACACTCTGGTGTTTTAAGCATCTTCGGAATTATGGATTTCAGCGCCTCCATCGCTTGTAAGCCCTTCTTCTGAAATTTCATATTCTTCGAAAACTCCGTAAGGCATACGATAAGATCAGCGAATGCTCCTTGGGAAATAACGACGCCAAAGCGCGTCTTGTAAACTTGGTTTACATTCTCAAAGGCAAGGTTGACGATGCTCTCATACGGCTCTCGTGCAGCCACGGTGAAAACTCCAAACATTGTTCGCCATCCTGATCGGATATTCTCTCCTCGAGCTTGAATCATTTGTATTAGACACCGCAGTGTCATATCCTTTACAGCTACGACGTTACTGTTTGCCATGACGTGCTCGAAAGGCTTTAAGAAGTCTTTTTGGAACTTGAAACCGGGCAGTTCCTCAATTTCCATGAACCGCATCGAAAGCTGACGCAATGAATCCAGCGCAAAGAAAACTACAGCTGTGTTATTGTGACATCCGACTCTGTTAAAATGCTCGCCAAGAACCACCCAAATATTGGTCCATTCAAACCTAACACGAGTCATATTGTAGTAACTAATTTCGACCAGTTTTTGAAGACTATAAGTCCTGGGTGACTCATTAGAGCCTGAGATTCTGATCTCATCCCAGCTCACTTCAGTCAATGCTTTCACAAAATGGATGATTGCCTCTCCCGAGAGATTCGCAGTATTGGTAAAGATTCGATCTACAGCTTTAATAACTTCATCCGATCGGCTCTCCATCGCAATTTCGATCGAATAGCTTGTACTCGTAGTGGTAGAACGAGGTCTTGGACGGGTTCTCTGTGACTGTGAAGACTTCCTCGAAGATCCGGTGTCTTGCCGCGTCACGATTCGCGCCTTTGATACATCTGGAATTACGCCTTCATCAACACCATCCGATATAAGCTGCAGCCTGTCAAGTTGACTGACGCACATCAATATATCCCGCCAAGAATCTTTAAGAAGGTTGCCTTCGGTTTGTGCAATTTCAAGCAAGACCTTGAGAGCCTCCACATTCTTAGCCATCATCTCTGTAGGATTATTGAGGTTCGTAGCGTTTTTAAGAGCAGAAACATATGCTTCACGGGCGATTTCAAGGTCAAACAGGCAGGCAATGCGAATAGCAAGCTTCATGCCTTCCATACATAACTTGATAATCTCAATATTATGTGCATGCTGCATCTGACCTGAGAAGCCGGAGAAAAATGACATCCAAGTCACGTCGAACATTGGGCCTATATGTTTGAAGGAGGTGGCTCGAATAAATTTGACATCCCCAGTTTTGGAGGTGTTTCTTCGTTGGCTTCTGAAGAGATTCTTGAACAGAAGTTCGGATCTGTGAGAAATTTCCTCGGACTGTTGTAAATATGCCTCACGTTGTAAGTCTCGGCCAACGGTTGCGAGTGCCTGACCGAGATTTGCTGCAATACCACCGCTTGTCTGTTGCGGGAGATTTCCATTAGCTGCCGCTGCTTCTCGCTCACTCCTGAGGACAATTTCTTCATTAGCTATTTCTTCATAAATTCCAATCAAATATTCGTCAGGAAGATTTGCATTGTCGTTAATGCCTCGATTGTTTTTGATAAAATCTTCCTTTGTCATCCGTCTTGCAACCTTTGAGCTATGTAAATCTGTATTTAGCAGGATAACCGAATATGCCAGAACATATGCGGTGTCCGCATTAGCAAAGGCATTTGGATTACCAGTCACGTAGCGATTGGCAAATTTGAGCATAAAACGGTCGATCTTCTGTGCTTCACCCGGTAATCGAAACGATTGAAGAAACTGTCGTAAGGCGTCCACAAAACGTCTTCTCGCAAAATCCATGCAATCTACAAATGCATGCATTATAGCAATGTTACGCTCATCGCCCTCGCCCAAAAACTCTCCAATCTGAGCCTTGTCGAGTCTCTCTTCCCGAATAAGAAACAAAGCAATATCTTCCGCGGTGTCCTGTGCAATAAAACCTCCTTTAAGGAGAAGATCAACGCCACGTTTAGGCTTGAAGTTGAACTGTCTGATTGCATTCGTCAATGCTGTCTTTCGTTGCTTTTCTTTTTCGAGGTGTTCGGGGTCATCCTCTAGTAGAGGAGTTGAGGGAGTAGTAGAAGCATCACCATTAGTTATTCTTGAAGAACTGTCGGTTGCTGCAGGATCGATGGATTCCCTGAAATCTTCAGATGAACGCACATCGGCATTTACTGGTCTAGTTACATCGGCGATGCCTTGTTGGGACCAGTTAACAAGGGATCTCAACGCCTCTACTAGGCAGTCCAAGGCCTGACGTTTGATCATATAGTCCTTCGGTATTTCGCTCTCAGGTGTATCATGGCTATTGCTGATATGCGCAATCGAGAGACCCGGAGGTAGGATTCCAGAAACTTGCCATTCCGGCCCAGACGCGGATGCGACCGCTTTCGCGTTCTTTTCCTCATACATCTGCTGGTGGAGTGGACTAATCATAACCGCGGAGCTCGCAATTTTAGAAAGATCTCCGATAAGTGTTTGAAATATGTTGTTCACATTTCTGTCACAGTCGTAGTTAAGATATGTCTCAACTAAAGCTCGAGGGTCGCCACAAAAGCGCACTATGATACCCATCACATAAAGCTTTTGTGATGCAGGGGCATTACGCCTCTCCAAGACTGCAAGATAGATCTCGTTGAGGAACACTTCAATCTCTTTCTAATAGATTATTAGAAGCAATCTCTTGGGTGAGAAGGTGAGAAATAGTACTAACCTTAAAGGGGGCTCTCATAAATTTTAACATTAACCAGAAAATTTCGCAGCATACTTCGAAGACTCGATCCACAGAGCTGGCTCCGTTTCGAGTTATACTAAGACATAGATAGAATTTGATTGCTTGTAAAAAGGGGGTTGGTTCGTGACTTTTGCTATTCGTGATGGTACACAAAGGAGAGGTGAAAACGGACATATGGTTATTGAGTAACATGTGAATGAGATGTAGCGAAATTAGCTTTGAGCGCATTGCCTGGCCCTTCAAGTCGTAAAGCTGATCTGAGGGAAGAACCTTGGTGCTAAGATTGCAAAAGGACCGGAATACTAGATACGCATCTCGGATGTATACCTCGTCCTCTGTGTCTTCATGGTCCGGATTGACCTCTGCGGTACTCCCTGAGGTTTGATCTGAGGTTGACTTGGGTGATGACACATGTGGCTTAACCTGTGACACCATCGTTGGGCCTTCTCCCATCTGCGAATCATCAAAGCTCTTGCGATGTTCTAGATCTTTCAAAGTGAGCCGTTGGCCTTCCTGTTGAGACGCAGCATCAGATGTGGCGCTTTCTGCCTCGTTTTCCACAGATCCGTCACCTTCATTTGTTGTGGCCACATCATTGATTGAGTCTGTCGCATCGACTGTGAGAGAACTTGTATTGCCGGCCTGCTTTCCAATCTTCGATAAATTCAATCTCGCCTCCTTCATGTGTACTCGTGTCTTAACTCTTTCAAAGACCGTCCCAACCATCTGCGTCAAGGTCCCTTGCGCCACCTGTTGGTTTGGGCTGCTTCTCGAGAGGAGGAAGACATTGTAGACTTGTCGAATTGCCTTAAGTAAACCTGCGCCGTGTACAACAATCTTGTCATTGAGAACAGCAGCAAGCAGGGACTTGACAATCTGTAGCTGAATTTCTACAGGTGTGGTTTCTCCCTGAAAACAATCACATATTGTATCTATGGCGCGTTCGATGAGCGGTGCTCGATTGGCCTCCTTATCGGCATTAGGGTCTGCTGGCACGGAGAAGTAAGAATAGCTTATGAGCTTTCCAATGCAGTCTAACGCAGTTGTAGTGACCGGGATACTTCCGGATCGTGTCGCAAGTTGTAGTGGTTCGAATATAATCTCTGGATCTGGTAGTTGCGACTCATTGTCCTTGATACCCTTGATGGCAGTCTGGACTGCATCACTAAGGGTCTTATGTTTGTGGGTATCTTTTGAAGCGGCTATGGCTTCTAAAGCTGAGACCACAAATACTATTGAACTCATGGCGGTCGACCGGAAGACTCGACTTCCATTCGTCGTCAATATAGATCGTTTTCGTGATGTGCCCGTCGAATCCACGTAGTATTTCGGAGTCCGGCTTCGAAGGACAGCTTACTTCGAACGACCTTGGCGCTTATTGACCAATAGCAGCCATAGCTGTCGGATTAAGTTTGTCCGAACAGGGGGTTTTAAGACAAAATTGTTTACATTGCGAATCGAGCTACGGAGGTACAGCTGGCCAAAATCATTAGGGGCAAATATAATGATAATAATACAGACGTAGCTTTGATAATGTTATAAATAAACATCATAATCTATATATTTTATAGGAGAATATGGCTAAACAGTGATGGGTTCTTAAAAATTTCGCAGACTTAGGAGTAACGGCCCGTGCAAGACGGAGCGGTGAAACTAATATCCCTACCAGGTGAGGTTAGGCTTATTCGGAGGTGGATCCAGTAAAGGTTCGGAAAACACCTCACCAAATTGAGCTCAACAACTAATTCCTATTGCCAACATCTCCCTTCTTTCAGCATCAGAGGCCGGCGCCTAGAGTTCAGGCATCAATTGTTCTCGGATCTGTGGTCTTGATTTATTTCGCGTCTATTTTGCCATTGTATTACTTTCCATCAGATTATTCACGATGTTCGCAGCTGTATTACGAAGGCGTGCCCTTCAATCATCTTTGTCCTTTCAATTCGCAAGATGTTATGCCTCGAAATCTTTCCCACCCCACACGATCGTCACAATGCCCGCTCTCTCTCCTACAATGACCGCGGGAGGCATTGGCGTTTGGCAGAAGAAGCCTGGAGATGCTATCCAACCTGGTGATGTACTGGTAGAGATCGAGACGGACAAGGCGCAAATGGACTTTGAGTTCCAGGAGGATGGTGTTCTGGCCAAGATATTGAAGGAAACAGGGGAGAAAGATATTGCAGTTGGTAATGTGTGTATACATCTGTGTTTGTTGATCTGCAATGCCTCTGCTAATTGTTGTAGCCCATCGCTGTTATGGTCGGGGAAGGTGAGGATGTTTCCGCATTCGAGTCTTTCACTCTCGAGGATGCCGGGGGAGAAACGGCACCCCCAGCACCGAAACAGGAGGAGAGCAAATCTTCTGAGGCCTCAAGCAAAGCACCTGCACCTGCACCGGAGCCCACACCGGAAGTGTCGGAACCAAGTGGAGGAAAGCTTCAAACCAGCTTGGATAGACAGCCAAACGCTTCCATCGGAGCACTAAGACTGGCTCGTGAGCGTAGTATCGACATCACTGCTATTAAGGGGTCTGGACCTGGTGGCAAAATCACCGAAGATGATGTGAAGAAGGCGGCTTCAGCAGGAGGCGCTGCGGGAGCTCCTGTAGCACCAGGAGCATCATATGTTGACACCCCAATTAGCTCAATGCGGAAAACGATTGCGACCCGCCTTACAGAATCTATGAACCAGAGCCCTCACTACTTCGTTGCTTCCACTGTATCAGTCTCTAAGCTCCTCAAGCTTCGAGAAGCCCTGAATGCTTCCGCAGATGGAAAATACAAACTCTCTGTCAACGACTTCCTCATCAAAGCTTGTGGGGTGGCGTGCAAGAAAGTACCAACCGTCAATTCGAGCTGGAGAGATGGTTTCATTAGACAATTCAACAACGTTGATATCTCCGTGGCCGTTGCAACACCAGTAAGCTAAATGCAAGCCAGAGAATGCTAGAGTTAGAACTAATTACCTGTTTCTTTCTAGGTTGGACTTGTTACTCCTATCGTAAAATCCGTTGAAGGTCTCGGTCTTGAATCGATCTCTGCTCAAGTCAAGGATCTAGGCAAGCGTGCCCGCGATGGCAAGCTCAAGCCAGAGGAATACCAAGGTGGAACTTTCACCATCAGCAACATGGGCATGAATCCTGCGATTGACCGCTTCACTGCTGTGATCAACCCCCCACAAGCAGGTATTCTTGCTATAGGCACCGTCAAGAAAGTTGCAGTTCCAGCAGAAGAAGGTTCAGTTGAGTGGGACGATCAAATCGTTGTCACAGCCTCCTTTGATCACAAGGTTGTCGATGGTGCCGTTGGTGGTGAATGGATGCGGGAGTTCAAGAAGGTTATTGAGAGCCCTCTCGAGCTTCTACTATGATATTTCTAGATTGATAATACTGTGTGCTTTTGCTATAGAACAAAGGGAACATACCCTAGGCATTATCTCAGGAATGGGATGAATATGGGTTGGAACGAAATGTATTTTGATGAGAGACCCCCAAACACCAGCACCAGCCTGCTTTTCAACTTTAACCCTTGTACTGTATTAAAATCCGTCTGAATAAATCCTCCTGATGCATTTCTACTGCGAAATAAAGATCATATAATTTTTGACGGACAACATTTGTGGCAAACTAAACATTCTGCGAATTTGAGGAGATGATATTATTCTGCTAATTTATATCGGAGAACTTTGTCATGAAGCTGCTTGCTATATATATATCATGAGTCTGCATCATTATTGATAAACATCCCCAAACGCCGCCCAATGAAACAAAAAAGCCATTGCTAACAAAATTTAATCAATCGACAATCGATAGATCTGACGCCAATCCATGCAAGAATATTAAATCTCCATACAGCGCTTCTTCCTCATTAGGCGTAAACGTCAAGGAACAAAAAANCAACCTTAACACCAGCGCACGTTTACAAATATCATGAACTTACAGACGGTGCTCCAGCCCCAGTATAAACAGCCGCAAAATCCAACTGCGCCAACATCCCATTAACCTGATCGATCTCCTTGCTTAAATCCTGTAGATTTGACGATAAACTTGAAACCTCATCAAACTTTCTTCTCTTATTTGCATCGGCGACCATTTCGCCGACGAAAAATTTCTGCTCTTCTAAAACTATCAGTCGTTCTCGTAGTTCTTTTTCTTCTGCTTCCATAGCTGATACCGCACTGCTACTACTAATCTGGCTGGAGGTCTCCAGGTCGTTGTAGCGGATCGCTGCGAGAGCTCGGGAACCATTCCGGGGTAGAGCTCCACCACTGCCGTTTGGAAGGCCGTGTGGGGAGGCGTGTTTGAGTATTTTAGGAAGGGATTTGAGGGGTAGCATATGAATGTGAAGAAAATTGGAAGATTGTTGGTAGATTGCCTTTTGGAGCTTTAATTGAGTTGGTGAATTAGTCGGAAGATCTCGAATACGCTTTGCTGCAAGATCGTATTTCCCAAAGGAATCAATGAGGCGTTTTCGCACTTTTGAGGCTTCGGTTAGTTGGGCGTGAGAGGGAGGTTTTTCTGGATCTTGAAGGGCCAGCAAGAGGCGTTGAAAATTAGGAAGAAGTAATCTAATCCCTTTTTCAAATTGGATAAGGTTTTCATATGCTCGTTGATCTGATGGCTTCTGCATTACTTCTTCTTCGAAGTCTTTTTTGCTAAAAATTGTGGTTTTGCAGTCTCGACACATTCTTATGTCAACGGCCATATCACCAGTGTGTTTTTCTGACGAGACGTCAGCAACTGCATTCTGTCAATCAGTTGACACAATTTAAAGAGAACTAATAACTTACTGCCTGCAACATTTAGGCCAATTTCTGTTGAGCATCCAGTTCGAGGATCGGCACAAATAACACGTCCACAGGTCCGGCAATGATGGCGTCGAAATGTCCATGAGCCAAACTCCTGCTGACAAAAAGGACATTTCGCAACTTTTGCATCCTCCTCCCAAGTAACCACAGACTGTTCTATTAGTTTCCGTTGGGTTTTCTGCCCTGCAATAGACAAAGCGCTGCCGTTGGATAGTGTTTCTTCAGGTGGGTTTGTAATTAATTGTGTAAGCCTCGTAAGACGTTTCTCTAATCTCGAAACTTCAAGGTATGTCTTGTCGACCATTTTCCTTCGGGTGGCAAGAAATTCGCTGGTGTGATCCTTTATAAATCCATTATGATCGTTATATCCTTCCCTTGACTTATAACACGTCTCGCAAACTCTACACCAGAAACCCCTTACTGGTTCGTGCTGAGCAGACCTTGAGAGCTTCATCTGGTACATCGTATGATCCTCACAGAATAACCGCCCGCATTTCCTGCAATTGACGATCCCATTGACGGGACCTAGTCTCTTACCGCAAGTAGGATCGGTACAAACATCATTATACCCTGACTTCTGCCAATGCGCTCTGGTAACGACTTCGTCGGGATCGGGTCTTGCTGGTTCTGGTGTTACTATTCGATTATTTGTGCTCGGATGTGGGATAGAGCTCGCTGGAGGAGTTGCATTCGATTCGAAAACATCAAGCCCTTTTAACTTCTGGTTTATCACTGCCAATGGCTGAAACTTCTTTGCCTTAACAACTTGCTTGTTGAACCAATTCTTAACTTCGTCCTGCTCAACATCCGGTAACTCTTGGTGATTGTCATCGAGATGCCTGCGAACATTAGTATTATTCCCCCACACATGACATATTCAGTGTGCCTGCCTATTAAGTTGCAATAATGTCACCTAGGATTTGTTAGCAATGTGTAAGGCTGCACTGGACGTAATACCCGTACCATCTCTTCATTGCATATCGGACATAAGAGCTTGGAGCTGGCATTCGCCACGGAGGACGAGCCATTTTCCAACGACACCCTCGATGTCAAATCATGAATGTTATCGGGAAGTGGTGAAGTAGCAAGAGGGGAAGTAGTCGAGTCTTTGGGGCTCGATGATGATAGGGTACTTTCAGGCGGCGAAACCAGGCTCGAGGTTCGTTGATGCGCCGGAAGAGGGGGGGCTAGAGATTTCCCACTGCCAAGTATCCTTCCACCACCCAACTTTCGACCAGACATTGCAAAAATACACAAGAACAAACAATATCCCCAAAGCTCCTCAAGCTCGAGGTTGTTTTCCGCCTCTTCCAGATGTCAGAAGGTGTGGCATTGAGGGCGAGGTTCCAGAGGTTTGGATTAAGCGAGAGCACGGCCTTCTCTACAGCCTTGTCGGTACGGACTGACTAGGCTTCGCTAGGATCTTCCGAAGCATCATCTGGCAGCCTCACTGTCGGAAAGATCAGCAATCATGGGTTTGGAGCCGTTTGCAGAAGTCCAAGGCGGTGGATCCTTAATCATAGCATGGCAGATTAGGAACAAGAGAGTCTTAGTCATTGGGGGAGGAGATGTGAGTGCCTCAGTCTAATTTTTTTTAAAAAAAGCCCTCTAGTCGCTGATATATAATTAGGTCGCGGCGGGTCGGATCTTAAACGTTCTCAATGCAGATGCTAAGGTAACAGTGGTCTCCCCGCAAGATGGATTAAATCCCGAAGTCGCATATCGGATAGAAAAGGGGCAGGTGGAATACATTGACCGTAAATTTGAGCCCTCGGATTTGGATAATGTAGATATGGTCCTCAGCGCGGTCGACGACCCTGAAGCTTCAACAGAGATATGGAAACTATGCAAAGAAAAGAGAATAGCGGCAAATATTGCGGATGTGCCATCGGAATGTGATTTCTACTTCGGAAGCGTTCATCGCGATGGGCCACTGCAGGTTATGGTTAGCACAAATGGGAAAGGGCCGAGGCTTGCAAATATTATCAGACGATCCATTGCGGAGAAGCTTCCAGATAATTTGGGAGAAGCTATTACGAAAGTCGGCAAGCTAAGACAGATGTTGAGGAAGATAGCACCGAATCCAGAGGATGGCCCAAAGCGAATGGCCTGGTAAGAACGACGTTGCATTCTAGTGTTGGGCTTGTTGTTGACTTCTAAACAGGATGGTAAGAGTTAGTGATACATATTCCCTGGATGATCTCTGTGAGATGACAGAAGTGGACATGGCGGCACTGTTGAAGTTCTACGTCTCAAATGAGGTTCCTTGCTTAAGCTCTTTGAGGGTAATGCGGGGGGAGTATGATGCCTTTGACGGATCCTTTGGCTTCTGTGTTGGATGGGGATAAAAATGTTGAAAATATATCCAACATTTGTAAAATTTACGGTAATGATTGTATAACACTTCGAAATCTAGAGCGGGTCTTTAGAGCTCTAGATATGAAATGATCCAACCAGAGCTTAAGGAGAGAAAGTAGTGTACATGTACAGAGAAGGCACTATGCTGAAGTCTGAGATGACAGGATCCCACCTTATTACATAAAGCAGAAACATTAGCAATCATGGGCCTTGTTAGGATTGGTGGTCCGTTGCTGGAGTTAATACCAGCCTCTGAAGAATCAAGATATGCAAACCAGGTACTGCATAGAGGTGTAGCTCACCGAATTTGAGAGGGAACTACAGTATGATAGGAAGCATCACGTGATGATAAGGTAAAATTTGTGAAACCTTCTCGCCAAGAGTTTCTTTCGCAAGGGGATCCACTTCCCCAGAGAGCCAAGGCAAAAGAAAGTCAGTTTAAGCTCTTGGCAAGAGCTTAAACTGACCCGCAATAACTTTAATTATCTCAGAAGTCAACCACCTCACGCATGAAAATCATGAGAAACGGCTTCGCAAGCGACTTTGAAGCAAGTGGATGCGACATTTTGATGATGTATTTTGTACCCCTCCACTTTATTTTCTTATGACGAGGCATTTAAAGGTCCCAGATGTCACTGACGAGAGAGAGCCCCTCGATCAGGCTATGCGAAAACGCCTCACACCACACACGGAAGCAGCACCTTCCCCGTTTGATGGTTTGAGTGCAGCACCAACCTGAAGCTGGAGATGTCTGCTTAAGATATAAACTCCTACCTTCGGGTATGTAATATTTTTAATCCACTGCCAAATTTAGAGTGCCCACATTGTGGACACCTTTTGGATTCGAATTTAAGTTCACAGCAAAGTCGTCTAGAGAGTGGGCGAAGCTCTATTACTGGAATATATTTCTTTGTTATTTTATCGACCCCGCCAGTTTTCGCTCTGCTTACTGCGACTGTGACTGTGCGCACTGGAGGTCCTAAAGATAGATGCATTCCCAATACGTAGATTATTGGCGACCGAAGACAAAAAAACTATCGACAATGCGGAAATTATGTGGACCTCCCTCACTATCGGTGATGGTTTTTAAAGTAACTTATTACCTTTACGAATTATGAGAGGGCCCTGTCCACCAGATCTCGATAAGAGCGAGCAGCAAATTACTGGCAGAAAATGCCCAGAATTCTCAGAATGCACAGTGCCGTCGCTAACGCCCCAACCCCACAAAGCTTGTCTAGGCCAATTAAGGGCGTTGCGGTGCTTGGCATGGGCGAAATGGCGCATGACTTGCGGACAACCGTAACATGATTTTCCCTCCATCACCCTGCTGCAAACTTCCCAGTCCACGACCTCGACAGCCACTGATAAGTTAGTGCATGTTTATTGGCTCAGCCAGACGACATAGCAACGGCCATCCCATCTGCGTAATCTCTGGCTTCCTTTCGGTGACTTCAGCAACGATAAGAGTGTTGTGCGTGATAGGTGACTCCTGCCATTCTGGACCACCTCCAGCCCCAGGTTGGCTCGCCCTTGGCTTTCTATTTCTGTCGCAATTGGCACCGCCTGGAATGCGTGCTCTTTCATTATTGCAACCGTGACTTTACAGGACAGCGTCTCTCATAAGTCTCCCCATTGCTGTGTACCTCGGCGACTGGGTACTGTACTGTACCACTTCTGGCTGCGTGGCAGCCCAAGCAGCCGACCCGTTCGAGCATGTTCCAGAATCATGACTGCTTTTTGCATGTGCTTTGAATGTATTCAAATGTCATATCATGATTTCATCTGGTAGCACATGTATCTGATTGATTCTTAATCAGTGGTAGCGAGTAAGTGGCTTGGAAATATTGAAGAGAAAGAGATGAGGAAACCACTTCATCCTTTAGTGTCGTGTCATGAGGCCGTATTAATCCAAACTACGAGAGATGGCGCACAAACTTCAATTGCCACAAAGCCTTCGATAGCTCATCACACATAGGGGATGTCTCAGTTAGTGATCCTTCAGGCTCAATCACACTCGTACATCTCAGCACGAATAGGTCCAACAGTTGCGGGTATGCAACTGTGAGCAATATCCACGGGCGTGGGTCCTTGAACTGCCCAAAAAAANGTTCAAGCTGAGACAAGGGTTGTGGTGACAACCAAAACAAGGTGGGATTGAACTTTCCAGTCTGGCCTAGCAATATGCCCTTGCATGATCCCGCTCACCTTCCCTTGTTGATGGGAGGGGGGATGTCAATCTTTTCTCGCCCCAATGTCTGTCCCGCATCGCCCAGGCTTGCATGTCGG
Source organism: Scytalidium lignicola (assembly GCA_002812745.2). Taxonomy (NCBI): domain Eukaryota; kingdom Fungi; phylum Ascomycota; class Leotiomycetes; genus Scytalidium; species Scytalidium lignicola. The sequence continues at coordinate 28,686 of NCSJ02000163.1, forward strand.
CCCATGTCTTATGTTGATTCATTATTCAAGGATGGCATGATTCCAATCCTGCTATAGGTCCAGATAAGCAGGATAAGAGATCTTGGATGCGTCGAGCTACGGACATTACTCCAATTTTTGAGCTTTGCTCTTTATATATGTTGCCCCTCCCCGCCTCTTCTGTCTTGGTAAATTTGTTGTGCTCACCCATCCCTTCTCTCCCAAGCTATCTGGCTGGGTGGTCTCCTCAGTCATCCTCAGAAATATTATATCTGAAAGTAGAGCGTTCTTTTCCATTTTCTCACGGCCAACCTCGCCCAAAAATAATGTCGTTGCTATACGCCAATTCCACCACACCATGGCTAGATACGGGCGACAATGCTTGGCAGTTGACTGCCGCCTCCCTGGTTGCGCTCCAGAGTGTACCGGGTCTCGTGGTGCTGTACGTATTAATCAATTGGCGCTCTTATTAATGGATTTTTAATTTTCTATAGCTATGCTGGCATTATGCGCAGTAAATGGGCAATCAACAGCGCGTTTATGGCGCTCTATGGCTTTTCCGCTACCTTAATATGTTGGGTCCTATGGGCTTACAAAGTCGGGTTTGGCATCTACATGTTACCATTCGCAGGCCGGCCGGGTCCAGTGGTTACGATAGGGAAGGAACTCAGTCAGTCCTATTTGCCTTCAGCCGGTGTCTATCAAAATTTCCCCCTCGCGACCATGATCTATTTCCAGTTCGTTTTCGCTGGCATCACCATAGTCATTTTGGCAGGTGCATTGCTAGGTCGCATGAATTTTACCGCATGGATGCTCTTTGTACCTTTGTGGATCACCTTCTCATACTGCATTGGAGCTTACAGTCTTTGGGGAGGTGGGTTTCTCTTCCAAAGAGGTGTTATCGATTATTCTGGAGGTTATGTCATCCATTTGTCAAGTGGAACTGCAGGTTTTGTAGCCGCAAACTGGCTAGGTCCACGTCTGCCTGAGGACCGCGCTGATTCTCGCCCAAATAATATCCTGTGTGTTCTTATTGGCGCTGGAATCCTCTGGATAGGCTGGAACGGTTTCAACGGTGGCGATCCATATGCTGCCTCCGCTGACGCTGGTGTTGCCGTGTTGAATACTAATGTCACCACTGCTATGAGCCTGCTTTGTTGGACCATCTGCGACATGATCTATTACAAGAAACCGTCTGTTCTAGGAGCAGTCCAAGGAATGATCACTGGCCTTGTTGCTATTACCCCTGCAGCAGGTGTTGTAGCTGGCTGGGGAGCTATCTGCATCGGATTCGCCAGTGGCACGATTCCATGGGTGACTATGAATATTATAGGCAAAAAAGTCGCATATTTCCAGAAGGTTGATGATGTATTGGGCATCTTCCATACTCACTGCATTGCTGGTTTTGTTGGAGGCTTTTCCGTTGGATTGTTCGCTACTGTTGAGGGATGTGCGGCCTTTGGTCTCACGAATGCGGGTGGTGCTATTGATGGTAATGGAAGACAAGTGTGGCTACAGTAAGAAGATAATTTTCTCATTCTGTATCGTGGTAATATTTCGTACTGACAAGTAATTCTTTTTAGGATCGTTGGTGCCTTATTTGTTATCGGTTGGAATATCGTTTGGACCTCTCTGATCATGTTATTCATCAAATACGTCTGCCGCATTCCCCTCCGCATGACTGAAGAAGAACTTCTCGCTGGTGATGATGCTGTCCATGGGGAAGCAGCTTATGTGTTGGGTCCTTGTGAGGCCCACCAGCATCCCATCACTGGCCACTACGCTGGCAAATCGGGGGCAACTGGTGAACTAGGATTGGGTGGAGTTACCATTGGACATGATCCCCATGATGCTGATCCTAAGGCACAAGGGCCAGATAAGAGTAGCGGGAGTGGAGAAATCAAGACCGATTGATTTTGGAGGTTCTTTATTGGCGCATTGCATTATTGGCATTGCTTGACGTGCGGTATATACATAACTCATAGTATTGTGCAAGGGGAGCGAAATTGAGGATTGTCATTATTTTGGATACCAATATTAGTTAGCCATTTAATTTTGTAGAAAAGCATACCGACTATCTTCTAATATATCTCTCTCTGTTATATTTGCACTGACTATGTATTTTAAAGCTCTCCATCTATTCTAGATTCAATTCGCTGACTGTGAACTGCTTTATGCCTTAACATATAAGGCATCTATTGAAACCAGGTCCGAACGCACTTTATGTCCGACATCCGACATCCGACACTTCTCCGCCGCATCCCAAGCTCACAGCCTCACTGACAAGTGATTTCCAACTGCCCGTCGGAGTAATACACACGTTTTGCCCGCAAGGCTGTGGAACCGCCGTGACGTGGACTGAGGCTTTTAAAGTCAGCCTACCTCCATAATGCATTGAGGCAGACTGAAAGAAATGCATTCCATTGGCTCGAAGGCACATATAGGTGGGTAGTCGAACGACAATGTTTGGTACCGTAGGTGAACTTCCCGTCCCACAGATTGAGAGAGGGGTTGGTTATATAAAGTAGAGAAGTGTAAGGTAAAGCTGTTTTTGTTCTTGAATCCTTTTATCTCCGAGCACAGATCGGACCTGGTCTAGATTAGGTTTCTCGTGTCGATAACTCTTCTTTTCAAGCTCGATCAATGAGTTTTGGGGTAACCTACACCCATATAAGACAAGTTTCCATTGATAAAAGTATTGCTCGTGGTGTGACTACGCGAGTTAATTATCAATTTCATTTAGAGTTTTAGAATATCTGTTGTGTTTTGTATCCATCTATTATCTACACCAGACACACACAACTCGAAAATCAAACATCTTCCACCCCATCTATTCGTCGTGATAATCCAAAAGGGAAAAAATGTGTCGCCGTAACAGAAATTCATACTACGGGAACCGTTCGCGTGGGTGTGGCAGAAGTCCGAATTACCAGAACAGAAACGGTCTTATTGACAATATAATCACTGCGCTGGTATCTCGACAGCAACAACAACAACAACAACAAGGATATTATGGCGGACAACAACGAGGAAATGGGTTTGCAATTGGCAATATGCAGAGAGGAGTTACTACTGGCGGTGGTGGATACTATCCTGGAAATGGATATAGCAATGTGCAGAGAGCTCCTGCCGCTGGATATTATCAAGGAAGTGAGAAAAGAGATGAGAAGTGGGAGGATTGGAATCAACATCAGGGTAGGAGGGATGGGGCTAATCCGCCTACTTATGGAGATGTCATGGATAACAGGGCCTAAGGTTGATATGGAATATATGAAGTTTGATCTTTGAGTTGGATTTACTGGATGAGGCTTCTAGGGCCTTTTGTTTTGTTAATGTGACTGGCTTTGACCTTTTTTNATATAAAAAAAAAGGGAAATATGACCTTACGCTCAATATATGAATTTAATATAGTAAGGACACTCTCGTGGAATAAGGACATCACGCCTGCATCGAGTCTCGATGCCCGGATCTTTTCTACACATGTTCAGTGAAATTAGTGCAGTGTTATTCCTGTTCTACATTAACTCTAAATTGATCTATATCAAAACAGCGAAAGTTGATTCTCCTTCAACCAAGTCAATTTCATTCTTTTCCAGCTTTACAACATGCGCATGTGTCGGTCCGTTATCGATATCTTTTAGAAACTTTTTGAGTTCGTTCTCGTTGCCTTGAGCTTCGCCTTCTACCTGCATATAATTTATCAGCTGAGCAGCTCAACGCTGGAAAAGCGCCACTGTAAAATTAACAAACGGAACATGGTATAAACGCTGGGACCGTACTTTGCCGTTGCGAGTATTCTTGACCCACCCTGTGAGGTGGTATTCTAAGGCCCGTTTCCTAGTGAAATATCTTCCTGAGTGTTAGATAATGTCTAGTTATACAATTATAACAAGTCCTTTTTCAGTTCTCATTGGGCTTTCATTCGGCTACTTCAAGGCCAAAGGGAACGAGGGCGATAAATACCGAAAACCAACACCTAGTTTGAGATTAGCGAATCAATGGAAACTACAGACATGTAATACTAAATGAGATATCTTTAAATAAGGGGCATTATCCTGATTCTCACCTTGTACTGAGCCGTGAACACGAAAGAAGACCTGAGAACAACGTCAGAACGGAGATCATCCCAAGATGATAATTTCCAGCTCAAAATGATGATGATTTCTTACCCGTTTATTCATCTTTCACAAGGCTTATTTTCTTTCACAGTTGATTGTTATTGAAAGCCTTTGACCCTCTGTGGGCAAATACTTGAAAGCATCTGAACAGAACACTCTGGGTCTGAGGTGGACCCCATCGTCATGCTGTACATCTATCGGTGGGGGAAGGCCGGCAGAATCGACCAAATTGGGAGGCGGTCTAAATGAACCGTTCCAACCACATCCAACTTCTTCCTAGTTATGCTCTTTCAGATTTGAAATGGATACTAATCTAATGGATCGTCCATCAATTGATGCAAATGCTAAATGTTTTTGTGTATAGATTGTTCTCTATTACTTTAGTACAACTTACAACTTACAAGCTTCTGTGAATTTGATGAAGTGGACTATTAAGATCCTTTGTCAAAAATCCCTCAATACTACTGTAACGGGGCTTCTCTGTGATTTGATTAGGCAGGTGTCAGCCGACAGTTTGAGAAGGCATCAAATGAGGAGATTGATAATTATTGGAGCTTCTTGAGAGTTGAGAATCTCTTTTAGGGAAGCTGCATCTATGACCGGGGGTGCTTACATGGGCGTATTCTGTATGGGTATGGGCAGGGATACTGCCATTCGCTTAAAAACAAAGACATGGATCTAGATGCGCTAGCCCCCGATTCATGCGCATACGTTTGGAGCTTTGCCAGTCGGAAACAAACATCAACGTTTGGCATTGCGGCAGAGTGCAGGACGGCGTGAACCAATGCTCGATATTGGAGCATATAGCAAATGGTGAGGTGACTCATGCAGGTCGGTTGACTGCTGGAAGAATTCTCAATCGACGATCTACCAACCTCTAGGCAGCTACGGTACTCTATCCCATGTGATCGATCTATCATACCAGTCCTTCAAGATTTTCTCAGACTATGTTATATGGATCTTCGAAGCATCAAGGGCTGCACGGCAATCGATTACGTCGATGCACACATTCTTCTGCCATCCCCTGCCCGGGTTGGGGATTTGGTTGGATACTGTACATGCACCGGTGTCCTTGCGTCCATGGACTTAGTGTGGTAAGGGGCCCGACAGCCTGATCGAGAACTGGCGCCTAGTTGCCTTACAACTTGGTTTGACTTGAGGCACAGTACCTCTATCTATATATTGAAACCAACGCTCCTATAAAGTTAAGTATTCTCATTCTTAGTCTCATTCTCATAATCGCCATTCTCCAACTTCTCTCTTCTATACGACCTGTTTCTTTTGACTTTCACACGATTAGTTTGGCCAAGGAAACTTGCCACTCTCTTGTTACATATTCAATATGGACACTAAGATCTCCCGGCCATTGTCTGCTAATGACCGTACGGAAAGTCTCCTGCTCGGAGCAAGAGAGCATTTCGGTGGGCCAAGAACCTCTACCGAGCTGATCTTCCTCGAACTTCTTAAGGAAGCTTATCCTGAATGTAAGGTTGTCTGCACTCTAGCGTCGAAGTGCGACCTCCTGGGTTACTCTGCAGCTGGCTATGCCACGGCAGAGATTGATCTGGACCAATCCATCGACATCACCCGATCATACAAGGAGCCAGGAGCACGTCTGAAAAAGGAACCTGGCGTCTTGAACAACCATGTCCGATTTGGCAAATGGAAATACATTTGGCAGGATTTTGAGTTTGCCGTCTATGAAGTCGAATATACTCCTGACTTCCGCCATCCCGTGAGGCTCTTCTTTCTGCTTGAACAATCCTCTCCGGCAGCTAATGAAGAAGGAGTATCTACAATAGACCAGTTACTCCTGGCAGCTGGTGCCTGGAGCTCGGAGCTGCACGAAGAAATCTATGTTTTCGACGATGCATACTGGACTAAAGATCGTGAGTTGTGGGAGAGCGTCCAGGGTTCCTCCTGGGATAATGTTATCCTCAACCCCGAGATGAAAAACAACCTCATGACCGATGTCAACAGTTTCTTCGATAATCAAAAGCTCTACAAAAAGCTAGCAGTCCCCTGGAAGCGTGGTTTAATCTTCCATGGCATCCCCGGAAATGGAAAGACTTTGTCCATCAAAGCAATCATTAACGCCCTTCAGGCACGCGAAGAGCCCGTCCCTTCTCTCTATGTGAAATCTTTCGACAACTGCAAAGGCAAGAAATTCTCTATCCGGGAAATCTTCAAAAAGGCACGCATCATGGCACCATGCTTGCTTATCTTCGAAGATATCGATAGTCTCGTGGAAGAAAAGACACGCAGCTATTTCCTGAACGAAGTGGATGGCCTCGAGTCTAACGAAGGTATCCTAATGATCGGTTCCACCAACCATCTGAATCATCTCGATCCAGCTATCTCCAAACGTCCCAGCCGCTTTGATCGGAAATACCATTTTAAACTTCCAAACGAAGATGAAAGAGCCGCCTATGTGCGTTTCTGGCAAAGCAAGCTGGATGGGAGTGACATGGTTAGTTTCCCCGATGAGGTTGTGGACGTGGTGGCCAAGTGGACGGAAGGTTTCAGCTTTGCTTATCTGAAGGAGTTGTTTGTCATTACGCTTCTTACTATTGCAAGGGGCGGTGAAGTTGGAGATGACACTGCTGCAGAGGATAATGCACAGAGCGAGAGTGGATCTTCAACCGACGGCACTGTTGTCATTTCCAACGAAGATGCGCAGGAAGCTGCAAAAGCTGACAAGATAGATGAAACCAAGCAGCAAAATCCTTCTCTTCCAGCTAAGGATGGTGAAAAGATAGGTGAAGGTGCTCCTGCAACTCCCACCCCTCCGGCGAAGAAACGAACCGTTCCAGTGGTTCCTATCCCAGAGCACATCCAAGATAATATTATATTGAAGATTATCCACCGCCAGACTAAATCGCTTCTTGAGGAGATGGATAATACGAAGGAGGATGATTGGCCATCTGATAAGAGGAGGGGAATTGGGTTTGCTGATCCAAATATGATGCTATACGAGCAGATGAAACGGATGGCTAGCTGTGATTAAAGTTCCTGCTTCTAACACATGAAAGGTTATAGTAATCCCTTTGAGAGTGAGCAGGCTTTTGTGCCAAGATTAACGATAGGAAAATGAATGGCAATTGAAAAGACTAAAATCGGAATTGATAGTTGAATTTTATTATCTACTTCGCAAATTTCCAAAGCCTTTCCACAAAAGAAGTATCGCATGATATTTTATCCATCTTGTATATCATACCATTAAATTTTGGTATGAAGTCGGTCTCTTTGATAAATGAAGTTTCAGGAAATATTTTTTNGATCTAGGAATATGCTGGCCTCAAATGTCATTAGTAAGACCAGGTAGTTTAAGGGAGGTGGGGGGAGAAAAGGTATCTGGTCTTTAAAAACAAAAACAATATCCAAATCTAAGTTTCTCAAAGCGCCCACTGTCATTAATCTAGGAAGCTTTGTTTTTAGCATGCCGACTAGTATTGGATGCTTTAATATTCATCATGATGTATGCAAGGGCCTTCTGACTGAGATGTGACAGTACATGTGAATATCAGGTGGATGGATCTGATTGGAAGGAAACGTCAACAAGACTGATACTACCAGCATTAAGGAGGCCAGTAGTTGGCCCACGTGCAAGAGTTCTCCCGTTGCCTTACAACATAACTTATTTAACCTTTTAAACTTTCTGCCTTGATCAACTCTTCGGCCTAGCCTATCAGATCTAACTATCAGACCTTAACAAGACCTCACCCACACCAGCCTATAAGCCTTGCCATTGCAACCCAGATTACTAGTGATGCACTCTGACTCGTTATATGGGGAAAGGAGGCACGCTTTCTGATACCTCTCTTGTTAAGCTTGTTGAGCGCAAATAGATGTATATACATGCGACAATAGCAACGTTCATCAGGTCCAACAGGCCCAGCAAAGTGGAACACACACTTGAGGTTGATCCGCGCAAACCTCTTACACTATTCAATATCGCAAATTGAGCCAACGTGGACTATTTGAATGGCCCTCAAGTTGCTCCTGTAATGATTTCCTAGCCAAGAGGCGTTAGGTGTTGCACGTCCGCCCTCGTGATGGGGTTCAACCTGGAGAATGAGGATGAAGACAATGCTTTGGGAGTATATCAAGATTAAAGAACAATTAACTTTGGCCGACGATCTGTTGAGGCGGGCGATATACAGTATGAGCAAATACCAAGTGCGTGTTGCGTTGCTGGAGGGGAAATGTTTTAGCCCTACACATTATTACCTCGCGATCCAGGTAGATCATCTTTATATTAGAAGTTCCCACCAACAGGCAAGTCACTTGAAAATGGACTCAGTTATCACCTAGCTAGACGGATGTAGGCTTGGATCCATAGCCTGGACCCCAGTTAAAGAAATTGATGGCGTGTTGCCGTCATCCTTTTGGTTCTGTCCCGTCTAGTCCATGTTCATGACCTCCATCTTTTCAATCAGCAGGTGTGCTGCGAAGGGTGATCCCAAGGTAGGCTCGAGACCATCTAGTGTCACATCTGCATATAAGGCTAGAATTGCCTCTAGGAAGTTTATCAAGTTCTTTTTTTCTCAAGTCAATGTGCCTCAAGCAATAGCTTGAAGCAATTGCTTTTATATTTATTTATTTTAAAATACCCTTGTTGAAATTCTAAGATATTTAGCCAAATATATGAAGATATATAAAGTGGCAACTGGGATAATGAACAAAAAATCCACCACCATAGTCGATATCGACGAAACCAGCGTCAAGATTTCAACTGCTCCTACTACACCAGTCTAATTTTAGCCCTATTCTGCAACCTTCACGATTACAAGATGAGCTTGAGAAGACTGTGAGAGATAAAATACAGAAGGTGAAGGGATCTTTGGATGCTGTATTAGAGACACTAACTAGAGTGAAGAATATGCTGTGTTGGAGCTGGATATGTTGGTAATAACTCTTTGTTGGTTTTAATCCTGGACACTGCTGATTTGAACATCAGGGGGACCAACGGCCGCTATCATAGCTTACCAGAACCCCTCTTTAATTGTCACAGTAGTGGATCGAGACGTCAAACGGATCCAGCGATGGAACTCGAAGCATCTTCCAATTTATGAACCTGGGCTTACAGAGCTGCAAGAATGAGTCGACTACTAGCCAAACCATCACTGCCACAGGCGAAATTCTTGATTGGCCACGTATTACGTATCACCTTCAACAGCCAAAGTGGGTATTTGATGGACGGAATGTGGTTGATATTAAATTCATGAAAGGTCTTGGAGTAAGGGTTGAGGCGGTAGGAAAGGTCGGGTGGGGATTTAATGGACTTTGAACTGTGAAATAGGGAGTATAATACCATTTTTATATATATATATATATATTTTTTTTCTTGTGAGAAATTTATTTCTCTTTGTTCTGGATTTAAGGAGAGTTTGGGAAATTCGCTGTTTTTTTCATCATTATATTGTATTGGATAGTTGATTGTTAGAATAGATCCCGGAGTGGAAGGAGGACAGTTTCCGTCACTGGCCGTTGCGTCTTGCCTTGTTGTTGATATTAAGGTTTGATTATTGATATTGTATGCATACATAAAGTGTTGGAGTGGAGGAATATTGATCTTCCTCTTTTGTTCAAAGTTCTGACTTAGAACTTCTGAGTTGATGAAGCGATCATCAGTTGGTGGATACTATGACTTGGAGTGGATCGACATGTTTCCATGACAGGTCCGTCTTCTATCTTATCGTACTAACTTAATTGGACACTATCTAAATTCGAAAATGTTTTAAGCTATTATAAAATTGTTGTTAAGGTATATTCAAAAAATTTCATTTTTTAAATCTGAAAACAACAATATAGACAAGGCACTAGATTGTAGACTATACATATATATACCATCCAATTACCAGACCTATCCCTCTCCCCAAGTATTTGACTTCTCTCGACCTGATCACTTCTGTTTCTCGTTTGTCTTAGCAATATCTAAAATAATTTCCCTTAACTCCTTAACCTCTTTCCTCAACTTCAGACACTCAATCGTAGCCTGATCCTGCTCAACATTTGGCTTAACTTTCAAAACTGCCTTATCCCACCCCTCGCCTTGGAAATTGATATGTTCCTCCATCTGTTCCCACTCCTCAATTGTATCATCATCTTCCTCACCCCTGCCCCTATTACTTCTGACGGACCTAGCACTTCGAATCTCAAAAAAGGCCGCAACAAGCAAGAGAGGGGAGTATACGATCCCCATGACATAATCGTTCAACCGGTTATATTTCTCTTTCGGTAGCCACCATTCGAATGGGATGATTAGAAAGAAGATTTCAATCAAGTTTAATGGAGCTATGAAGACGTTTTCATCGGGTGCACGCACAAACTGAATGGTCTTTTGGCTGAAGAGAGCCATGTATTCGTCGACGGCATTGTCAGTAATGTCCTGTATCAAGAATTAGTATTGCGATCGATAGGCTAGAGTTGATATCGAACGTACCTGATATGCTGAGTTGTAAAGAGCAATCAGAATATTTAGAAGGACAACCATGATCAAGAATGTAAAGATGTAATAGAGGATAATGCCAAAGGGCGGAGCAAAGTTGTCGAAACCACTGAAATCTGGGGATTGCATAACCGTATTTGCCATAGCCTGCAGAATAAACTTGGTTGCCTGCAATTTGTTAGTCCCACGAAAATCGATTGAAATGTAACTGGGGGTTACTTACATCGGTATTAGAGTCTGCGAAATCCATGCCTACGAATGCTTGGAGGAAACCAATGACTATTGCAAGGAGGAGTGCAAAAAAGATCAATGACTCCTTCATCATAACCTTCAAGACTACGAGCATTGTGCCAAAGAATCGAACCGAATCGAGGTATAAGAATAATCTCATCCAGAACATTGGGGCAGAAAAAGCTACATATATCAGTGTGGGATCTCTCTTAGAGAATACCGCGAACTTACCTAAGAAATTGTAACTCAGTTCATTGAGAACACCCCGCTTATGTTCATGTATAGGATGTGATAAAGCAACGAAGCGAATAACCAGACTTATCGTCAGAAGAGAGTACAAAGTTAGGTTGAAGACATTCCAGAACCCAATATAGTTCCAGCCGACTTTCCAAAACTTAGCAGCTTCATCGCATATAAATCCGGCTGTAAAGATGTACAGCAATCCTTCGATGACATCTAAATCACCATTTGGATTTACCGTGTTGACCGCAGCGGTATAAAAACCGAGGTAGATCAAGGAAAAGATGACTTGGGTTGCGTTTTGATACACGGGAGCACGCATTCGATCCGGATCAACGTGATGCCAATAGTAGATATCATCCCTTTTTTTATAATCGACAAAATTGGAAGGGTCTTCATCATCCTGAACCACCCATCCTCTCCACAAATAGTTCACGACCTTCTGATAGCCGGACGATCCCATGACCCGTAGAGCGTGCAGATCAACTGCGCGCTCAACGACATTTGCAGGGGTGGTTGGTTCATTATTAAACATGATAGAATACCTTTTTAAGAGCATCTCGTGCATAAGGTATCCCATATCTTCCTCGCTCTCGATCCTAACTTGATTAGCCTAACGCTACATAATAGTTGTACTCTCGCCGATACTTACAGTCTTTTTGCGATAACTTCACACGCGACTGCGCGGAGATTATATAGATCGGCATCCCATAACTCGGCCACGGACTGTTTCTTAAACCATCGTGTGTTGATGAGCAATGCAAACACCTACGCGTACCTAGTTCAGCGATCTGCAACAGTGAATGGCATTCTGGAATCAAATTGCTTACCACACAAGCTCGATAATCAGCCCCGCCAGCTTCCTTTGCAGCTTGAATTACCTGGTTCGTGATGATTCGACTATGCGGGCTCGTTATCTGCGATTCTTCCAACTCGCACGACACGCATTCTTGTACCAGGTACCGCAACCTAAGAGCCACTTTCGTGACCTCTCGCGCGGGAATTGCAGATGTCAATGACCCATCATGATATGATGGGAGCACTATGAAGATTAGCTTTCGCTAATCCGCTAATCTTGGGAGGGTTTTCTTGTATAAGAATTGGAACTTACAGCGCTGGTGCTGGTCTCTCCACCCGAGTTGATTCGCGCTGCAACAATGCGGTTAGGGTGTCGACGACAGGATAACAACTGTAAAGCATTTGACTTACCTTCCGTCGAACCCAAACAATCTGCTCCAATTCACCATCTTCAATTGATCATTTACATATGGATTTGCAACTGGAAGAAGCAGGAGAGATTGGAAAGCTGTTGCGGTGGTCAATTACTCGTAATCACAGCAAGCTTGGTCTGTGGCTTGGTTTGGCGGCACCGTGACGTCGCCATCGGGCAGGGTTAAAATCCCTGTTCAGCTGAATCCAGATCTCGGCTATCTGAGGTAGCACCAAACCTCTCCCCCTTCGAGATTGGTTGGAAATAGAAAAATGAATTACCGTGTGGTATTGTCAAAGGATCCAAGTAGACAGACACATCAATAATTCTCTAGCTATATTACAGTCTATCAAGGCTGTCCCTACATGCGATAATCTACGAGCCACGCTCTATCTATGAACGACCAGCTTGCTTCGCCGCCAACTTCGCCTCGAGCTCCTCAATCTGCTTCCTGCTCTTTTCCTCCTCTAGCCGGATAATCTCCTGGAGCTCATCATCTTTCCTCTTCTGCTCTCTAGCCAACTGATCAGGTCGCCGCATAGCAATATCTTTCGGCTTGTAATCACTAAATAACGCTTTCAGGGTCTTCTCAATCACCCAGCAACCAAGATAATCGAATATCATGGTGAGGGTCATTGTGTACTTGAACTCTGCCGTGAAGGGGACCAGTTTCATTTGCTCGTTGATCTCCGGGATAAATTCAGTTGAGCATGAGAATGCGATACCGGAAACAGCGATGATTCCCCAGAACATTCCTCTGTTTTCTGAACGGAATTGTTAGTTTGGTCTAAACACTCTCATAATAAGATACTAACCAGAAAGAGCCTCCCGGAATGGCCGGCCTTGGTAGTTGATTGCAAATGTAGAAATTTGCTGGATAAGCTGCAGCAGATAAACAGCGCTGTTCAAGAGAGAAGGAGAAAATTCGCCTTCTAGATCAACTTCCTGGTCCCGACTGTATGTAGTATTAGCATCATATTCACACAGGACAAATTCTGTACTTACGGAGAAATCTGATCACAGAAGCGGGCAATATAAATAAGTGTAAAGATATGAACAGCGAATTGACCGAGGATCGAACCGATGATGTAAAAGTTGAAAATATTAGGTTGTGGACGTTCTTTTGACAAGGTTTCGACAGACTTGGCTCGAGAAATGGATAAGAAACAGACACTCATGAGCATGCCGCTGATGGTGACCTGGCCATCGCCAAATTTGATACCTTCGAGATACAACACACTCAGACTGTATGCACTAATGAGGCAGTTGAGCGCGAGAATTTTGTACATTTGAATGGTGGCCACGAGCGTGCAGCGACCTTGTCGAATGATATTGGGAATTGCGATGACATTGCTAAGTTTACTGGTGAATGGGGCCGCGACGGAAGCGTCCCCAAGCTTTATGGTAGGTGGTTCATCATCATCAAGTTCTTGCTCCATCATACTCTGAGTGAACTTGTCGGCGAGACTAGCAGCTTTGGTTACGGCTTCTGCAGGTGCTGCCCTCCCATTTTTCCCATCAATAAGAGCTTGAGCAGCAGGGGAAGTGATGGTCTCAATCTTATCTGTCTTCATTGCATTTTCACTCTGAGCAACCATAGCGCCTTTCTTTTGTGCCTCACGTTCCATAGCCTTTTCGTAATGTGGGTTGCTTGGTCCAGGAGGGTACAAGTGAGCAATGAGAATAGGCACTGGCGGAGCTGGTTGATTGAATCGCGTAAGCATGGAAACTTGTTTTTCATAAAGCTCCTTCATCTTGTTATTCCTGAAATGTTCCGCAATCTTGTTGAGGTCATCTTGAGAACCATTGAGCAGAGCAACACCGATGTGAGCCTGCTTTAAAGCACCGACATCATTGGTTCCATCACCAGCCATGAGAGTATGATATCCGAGGTCCTTCAATCCAGTTAAGATCTCCTCCTTCTGTTTCGGAGAAACACGAGCATAAACCCAGGTATAACGATACAGAGTAGATAGAGCAACTTGGCCCTTGAATTTTGCTAAAGCATAACCGGTGACACATAGATCATTTGAATCGATGATCTTTTGATCGATGGGTTTGGTAGGATCAACTGGGATACTAATGCTGTCATCCACGCTTCGCCAGACAAGTTTGTCACCCGAACTATCCTGTTCAGGGGTATCTAATATTAAGACATCTCTATCAACAATCTCAACCTCTCTTGCAACATGAACAGCGGTTAGTGGATTATCGCCAGTAATCATGACCACCCGATGACTACTCTCATTGAGCATTTGAACAGACTTCTTTGCATCTTCTTTAAGTGGGCAATGGAGAACCAAGAATCCGGCGAAGTGCAGTTGATCTTCAACCTTTTCTCGCTTGAGGTCGTTGATCTTACCAGACCCAAGTTCGCTATCAGTAGTAAGATGCTTGTAGGCCAACGCGAGGACACGAGATCCTTTCCGAGTGAAGTATTTGTAGGTCTCCTCATAATCAGCAGGAACCTTGACGAGCATCTTTTGAATGGTCTCCGGAGCCCCTTTGACACCAACGAAGGTACTCTTGATTTTCTTGCCTAATCCCGGGTTTACCACAGTAATGGTTGCGACAGAACTCTGGCGTTTGAGAGCTGAAGAGAACTGAAATCGACGTTTAATCTGAACAGAAGTTGCCATAGGGGACGCGCCCATGATCGAGGCTGCTCTCTTATTCGTCAATGTGTCATTTTTACCTAGAACCCATCCCAGGGAAGTCACAGTTGCCTTTTCCATAGGGTCTCCAACTATATCGCCTTCGTCCAATCTAACAAGAGCGTGAGCAGTGGCCAGAACCAGCGTAGTCTCTAAGCCAGCCTCCAAAACAGGACTCATATGGCTATGTGCTCCATCTTTCTCGCGCGGAGTATCAGTACCAGAACGATCTAATCCAAGGCCTGCGATTCCCTCCACGACCAAATCTTCTCCTGTAAGAGTTCCTGTTTTATCAAAGCAGGCAACATCAACACGGCCAGCAAACGGGATCCGGAACGGCTCAGTGCAATAAATAGCATAGCGACTAAGAGCAGCCAGACTAGTATTAACAGCTAAACTCAGTTCCATAGGAAGTTCTGGGGGCACCACACTCGTAACGATTAATACGCAATCAAGAAGTAGCTTGGACCGTTTTCTATCTTTTCTTACACCTTCATCCCAAACATACCAAGAGGCTGCAAGTGCAAAGATCAAGAGGAAGAGAATGAAGAGAAGAGCTTCGGCATTGTTGGCAGAGACACGTTCTGTAGAGTATATCATTGTTCGAACCAAGCTTCCTTGGGAAGTCTCGAAGCCGGTCTTAACAACAATTGCCATCGCGCCATTGTCTGGAGGCTTTGCGACACCAGATAGAATTTGTGGCCGCTCCTCTTCGCTATTTCCATGAGTTACTTGAAGGACTTTAGTTCCACCAAAGAGAAAGACAGTTTTATCAAGACCCTCGGGCTCGAGGATTGCATCAGAAGGCCTCAACTGGATGGAATCTTTCAACAAGGGCGTACTTTCTCCAGATAGCATGGCCTCATTGACAATGACGCTACCCTCAACAAGGATCATATCGCAAGCAACACCACTGTCCTCCTTCGTCCGGCCTACCGAAACTAGATCACCAGGAAGAAGTTTATCACTTTGAGTTTCTATCCATTTATTCAACCTGAATACCCAGATATCATAAGGTTTGATACTCATAGAGCGAAATTCATTTAGAGTTCTCTGGCGCTGCCACACGACAGTGCTCTCGAACACAACCAACATGAACAATGTAAAGAGCGAATAGTACCAATACTCGTCCAACATCCACAATCCAACGCAAAAAACCTGGAATACGAAGAAGGGTGCCACTGCATGTTCCTTAAACAATTCGGTGAATGTTGGGACTGGGATATCAAAGGTATTGTCGCCATAATGTTGATGTATCCTGGACAGCTCGGACTCAGTAGTAATGCCTCTTGACTTTTGGAAATATCCGATAACTGGTTTTGGATCAGAATCAATCACGTAAGTCAAAGGTGAGAAGCTCTTCTTTTCCGGATTGTAGAGGAATCGTCGCTTCTGAAAGAGGAAGGAGACGTTGTTTTTGCCACCAGCCTAGATTAAAAAAATGTTAAGAATTGTATAACGTTCAAGAATGAGGAGACATACATTATCCCTTTCAATCTTGCAAATTTCTGCAAGACCAGCGTTTGCGACAGGGAGAACCTTAATCAGCTTGGCATCCTGCACATCCTTGGCCTTGGTGGTCGTGAAGAGGGCTCGTAGGTTAACGCTCCAGTGTGTGCTGAGCCAGAAGAGGCTCTGCACGGTAAGAATCGTTCCACACCAAACGAATGTCCATTCCTGCCCGCCAATATGCTTGTCGTAGAGGTCTTGGGAAAGATAATATCGGAAGAAAATTGGCCAGATGATAGCGAAGGGCCACACGTATGTGTGGATGTACAGTGGCACTACCGAATGTTAGATTCCATCACTTCAGCAAGAATGGGATCCTCACGAGGATTATGCAATGTAGAAGAAGCGATTAAATGATTATCCACAAGAGGCGCCATTGCGCAACCAGAATGGGAGAAAGAAGGCAACTCTTTGTCGTTAATGGGGTTTGTTAAGAATATGTGGCTCGAAGGTGTGAATTATTCCCTATCGTGGCGACACGCGCACGGACCAGCTTTGTATCTTCCGCAGTTTCTCCTGAAAACCCACTTTGCTATCCTCTTAGATTCAGAATTTGAAATATATGGTCTTGATCTTTAAACATGGCGATATCCGTTAAGGTTTCACAGCTGCTATGTGTACGTCTTGCTATTAGCTCTCTTCATTCTGGGGCGCCTCTAGATGGCCAAGCACCAAATAACGTTTTCTACGTCTAATGAGAACTCTATAAATTATACAAATATATTACCATCTGTCTATTTAGTATTTGACCTAAAGGTTTCCTAATTGTACCACGAGATTGGCCTATGGGGTTTCTACTCATAAATCACATAATTGCATAGCAATCCCATGCAGTATTTGTGAATGTTACGGCCTCTAGTGGCTCCGAACACCGCAAACCCAAATGGTGGAGAGGGTTATTTATATATCCGACCTACCAGAAGCAGAAGCAGGCTTACAATGTGCTTGAAAAAATCTGAAGGTACAGTAGCTGTCCTTGGAGGACTTGGCGTGGTATGTTATTGGAACCGTATTCTCGATATGTTGGTGTCGATGACGTCGTGAGACCAAGTTACCGTGAAACATGCAGAATGCTAGCCTCTTAAGACCACTATTTACAAGAACACTTGTCCCACTTGTCGGGTTGGTTGCCAATTGCTGGATGATTGTGATTTTGTCAACCCTGAATTCAATAATCCAGGAATCGTTCGTCAATTGCTTCGTACCAACTGGAGAATGTTTCACACAAAGGACAAGATCGATGGGGAGCCGGGTAAGACGCAAGGTATATTTAAAGAATCATGGAAAGCAAATCTTATCAATAAGAAGTAACTATAACCCTAGTAGTGTAAATATATTAGTTCTAATATAAACTAGGCACAAGATTGGAAAATTCGCAAACTTGGTAACACATCAGTTGACAGATATACTGTATCCAAGCACTAAATAAACTATCAGATCAACCCAAATCATCGCCATGATGAAAAACACGAAAAGGAGACCGACGAGAAAAGAACCAAAATTTCCCAATCCCACAGATTTGGTTCATTTGCACCAGAACGCCCTGGCAACAATATAAAATGGTATGTCGACGGAAGAGACTATTTCTGGGTGAGTATCAATTTATTCTATTTTATACAGCTGGTGACCATCTACTAACTTGGAATACAGGCAGTCTCTGTCGCTCTTGATCGAGCCAAAGAGACGATATATATTGCAGATTGGTGGCTTTCTCCAGAGTTATTTTTGCGACGACCACCACACCAAAATCAAGAGTGGCGTATAGATCAAGTTCTTAAGCGTAGAGCAGAAGCTGGCGTGAAGATATATATCATTATTTATCGAGAAGTCGCGGTAACTACGGGCAGGCAATACCTTTGTTGTTTCTCATCTAATCTCTTCTCAGGCTGCCCTCACCTGTAACTCCGAACATACCAAGCATGCCATGCAAGGCTTGTGTCCAGAGGGGTCTCCAGGTCATGGTAATATCCATATTATGCGACATCCTGATCATAATGTGTTTGAAAATGTATCTGATATGACCTTTTACTGGGCTCATCATGAGAAGTTGATTGTCATTGATTATGAGCTTGCATTCATAGGTGGTCTTGATCTCTGTTTTGGGAGATGGGATTTACATCAACATTCACTATCAGATGTCCACCCTACAAGTGTAGCCGACGAGATCTGGCCCGGCCAGGATTTCAACAATAATCGAGTTATGGATTTCAAAGATGTCCAGGATTGGAAAACTAATGAATTATCAAAAGCAGAATATGGCCGCATGCCATGGCATGACGTTCATATGGGTCTTGTTGGAGATTGTGTATACGACATTGCGGAGCATTTCGTGTTGCGCTGGAACTTCATTAAACGTGATAAGTATAAGCGTGACAGAAAATTTGACTGGATTACCCTAGAAGGCCGTGAAGGCCCGGACGAAGACCTAATTGGTGTCCAGAGACCTAAGCATCCTGTGGGCGAATATATCCGTCATCCAATATCCCCTCTCACTGCCAAAGGGTTTGGATCCAAACATGGAACCGTGACAGCACAGGTCGTTCGAAGCAGTGCAGACTGGTCAAGTGGCATACTTACAGAACATAGTATCCAAAATGCATACAGTGAGGTGATTCGGAACGCGGAGCACTACGTGTATATCGAAAATCAANTTTTTTATCACCGCCACGGGTGGCAAGCAAGCTCCGATAAAAAATACAATTGGCAGAGCTATTGTTGATGCTGTGGTGCGTGCAGCGAAGGAAGGTAGAACATTTCGAGTTATTGCTATTATACCATCTGTTCCAGGATTTGCTGGCGACCTACGAGATGATGCTGCTATTGGCACTAGGGCAATTATGGATTATCAATATAAATCAATATGTAGAGGAGAGCATTCAATATTCGAACAAATCCGTGCTCAAGGAGTCGATCCGACTAAATATGTCTTCTTCTTTAACCTTCGGTCATATGATCGTCTAAATAACACACCACAAATGAAGAAGAAAGAAGAGGAGTCGGGGGTAAAATACCAGGATGTGCAACGGGCAGAAGCAGAAGAAATTATGGGAGAGGGTATTCATGGTTCGACAGATGCTCGCAGCAGGAAAGATAGACATATACGCAAGAAATCTTCAGATTCTACCGCTGAAGGGAAAGAAGAAAGAGTTCAAGCCCGGCGCAAGTTCGAAGCTGCGGGGGGAGAGGAAAGAGAGCCGATTAGCACAGATAGCGTTGCTGGATGTGCCATGCTCAATCAAGGCAGGTTGGTTGACCAGCAATGGGATGGGCCGTTGGAAAGCGAAGTCGAAAATTGGATTCAAGAGGAACTCTACGTCCACGGTAAACTTCTAATTGTTGACGACAGGACAGTTATTTGCGGGAGCTCAAATATTAATGATCGCTCTCAACTCGGTGATCATGATAGCGAACTA
This sequence comes from Scytalidium lignicola, assembly GCA_002812745.2. Lineage (NCBI taxonomy): Eukaryota > Fungi > Ascomycota > Leotiomycetes > Scytalidium > Scytalidium lignicola. Next base: position 48,491 of record NCSJ02000163.1, read on the forward strand.
TCCATTGTTATGACGGATACAAAGATGCTGAAGAGTACAATGGCAGGAAAATCATACGAAGCAGGCTACCATGCTGCTACGCTTAGGCGTTATCTCTGGAGAGAGCACCTAGGTCTTGTTGAACCACAAGAACTAGATGCTGGACAAGATCCAAATGCTCAACCACCGGATGTTCCAAATGATCCACACGAAGATCAAACATATGAATTTGTTGCTGATCCCCTTAGCGATAATTTATGGGATATGTGGACAAAGAGGGCATCGGTGAACACTGATACTTTCCGGGAACTCTTCCATGCTGACCCAGATAACCATGGTTAGTTATCCTTTCGCTAATGAATTGAATTTTACTGACATTCCTAGTTAAATCGTTCCAAGACTACGATAGATTTTTACCGCCGAGGGGGGTGAAGGCAGGTCACATATTTAACATGATGATGAAACCTGAAGAGGTTCGAGCGAAACTCGATCAAATCAAGGGACATCTAGTGTGGATGCCGATGGATTTCTTACAGGATGCTGAAATGGCTGAACCAGGTAAAGCCTTCCAACCCTAAAATAGGAGGCATCAATACTAACCCAGGGCTTAGGATTACAAGTCAATTCATGGACACAGAGTGTCTATGCATGAGCGGCAACTGTGGTCAAGAGAGGATGACAAGGATGCCATAATGGTGTAACGCCAGCTTTGAAATTGTTCTTCTGTATCCTTCATTTATACNAAAAAAAATCAATAAAATACTATCACTATGTACTTACTCCGTATATCGCCTGTAATTATCTCTCTACTGACCACTTGGTTGCTGTGTTATCGTGATTGGTTTGCTCTATGGAGCTAGACCCAGCTCAAGGGGAGGGGTAAACTCTTCAAGCAGCCCTGAACCTTGCTTCGGCCTCAGGCAAGAAATTCAGGGGCGGTGAGACATCGACGTGGGATGGCTGCCCCACCTCGAGGACAACAAGTTCCAGCTTTGCAAAACTATATAGCTCATCACAACAGCTCCAAGTTAATATTTCCCTCAAAATTTACTATTCTTATATAGAAAAATTTCAGTACTTCACGAATCAACATGGCTGCACAATCACCATATCCTCCGGGAGGTACTTACCTCGACACCATGAAGCGGTCGTTCGCAGACGTCCCAATTGACAAGGAGAACGACAATGCAATTTCTACGACTGAGTTTCTGGAAGCTGCTGAGTCTCTGACTGGACTCTTTGGTACCACATGCCAAGAAATCCTCGGTTTATTATTATATTAATAAAAAACTAGATGTCCTTGGATCTGTTGCATTCACTCCAGTCAAGAGCGATATGTTAGGCAACGTAAAGGTAGCTATATCATATGCCTCAAAAGAATTATTGAAACTTATAGTCTTGCAGAAAATTAGAGACAGGCAGCTTGCTGCACCAGCTGAATCTGAAAATCTCCAAGCTCTGGTTCTTAACGAACTCAAAACCAAGAAGCACACTGCTACCGAGGGTCTCCTCTGGCTGGTCCGGTACGTAGATGCCCAACCTTTTGAGTTCTTTGTGATTCTTCATAACTGAATATTTTCTGACATCATCCCAATCTAGAGGACTCGACTTTACGGCACAAGCCCTTGCCAAAAATACGGCCTCCGACACCGAAGAACTCTCAACTTCCTTCAAAGACGCTTACGGCAATACTCTGAAACCCCACCACAGCTTCATGGTGAAGCCCATCTTCAGTGCTGCTATGTCAGCAACTCCATACCGTAAAGATTTCTACGCAAAGCTAGGTGACGACTTGGATAAGGTGGTTTCTCAGTTGAAGGTTTGGCTTGCTGCTCTCCAGAATGTGATCGCGATCTTAAAGGCTTTCCTTGAGCGGAAGGAGGCACAATGGTAGATATAAAAGGTATCTAAGGTAGTAGGAGCATATGAAATACGCTATTTAGGTTATGATGGAAGCTTTAGTCGGAATATATGACGGATTGGCGAGACCGGTTATTTTTAGTCCTCTTCAAGAGCATTATTGCCATGATTTCAATAGGAAATCAGGCATTTAAGCGGCGTAAAACANTTTTTTTCCCCTATGACATGCAATTACGACTCTACTTTGATATCAAGTTTCCGCTTTAGCATGCCACAAAAGCTTTCAAAAAGTACTGTATCATGCCCCTTTAACCAACAGATTGTAGTCTTTGGGTCGAGGCTCTCCCCTTCGGGTTCCTCGACGCGGATTTTCACCGCCAATGCTATATCTGCCTCCTCATCCTCATCTTCATTTTTCTCGAGTTTAGATGTATGTTCCTGGCTACGCCGCGAGGCTCTTCGTGAGGCACGAGACCAAACATCCTTTTCCGCCAGGGCTAATCCAGTGGCAATGTTTTCTTTCCATATCCATTTCAGGGATAGTCGAGACATTGTATCGTTTAATCTAGTTTTGATTTGATTGAAATCAGACCTTTCAGTTAGCTATACAGCAGTTAGTTTTGCCACAAGAAAGTTTGATATATAGAGACATACGGTGATGATATACTCTGACGGGAATGGTAGTAATGCTTTCGGTAGACTATGCAAGCCCCTAGCAATATCAATTCTTGGCCTCATATCCTCAAAACTCCATGCAATAGCCCATCGCCGTGTCTTGTTTCCTTGGATAAACTCGGTAACAGCATAATTGTCGATATCATTATCCCGCAGCTTCTTAATTAGCACGCCAACGCTGGAGAGTTTTCCCAGCATGGATGTATACCACTGCACTCTGCTCTGAAGAACTAAACTTTCATCAATTATACGTGATATAAACGCTACTTCACCCCCAGGAGTCACCATTTCTGTTTCAGAGCCTGTACATGCTGAGAAGGGAGGACGCTGCTTAGACTCTGCAGAAACTAGCATCTCATTTGTGGACTCATAAAATGGGGGATTGCACATTGTGAAGTCGATACTATAGCCTCATTAGGGTTCCGTTGATCTCAAGCGATGAGCATTTAGACATACTTATCAAACTTAAATTCATCAAGAGGTATTAATGATCCATCATGCTTTGTTTGTAAAAGCCTGATACGAGTCTGTAGTTGATTCACCTCAACATTTTGCTTCGCATATTTCAGGCTCTTTTCATCAATATCTAGGTTTTATATTAGCTAAATGTTTACAGGTGTGAGAGGGACAAAGAGTCTTTCATCTACCAGTGCCTCCAAACTTCCAACTTGGCCTCTGGATACAGCCTAAAAGAGGGTATATACAACTTGCTCCGGTCCCAATGTCAAGACCTAGAACAGATCTTTCTAGATTGCCGATTTCTGAGAATGAATTAGTGGTATCTAAAAGATCCTGGATCCAGTAGATGTAATTTAGACGATTAGGGACCTGCGAAAAATTAGACACCTTTCGGGGGCACAAGCATGAATATCAAAGTTAAATAAATTACTCTATACGAATAAAGACTTACAGGTGGACAGAGCCTATCCTCAGGAAGATCAATTTTCAACCCAAAGTCCCGTTTGAGAAGAGATTTTGTAAGCTGCTGTACAGAGGCAGGATTGCTGAAATCGACTTGTCCATTGCTTTTTAATCTAGAGAAAGTTTTCAGTCATAAGATTTCTCAAATAACTTGGTTCTAAAACAATATGAAAATAAGGCATTCGCAACATTGTCCTATGACAGATGACAGGCTGTGAAATTCAAATTTCACTTACATTCGAGCAAAATCTGGATCTCGCACTGCGAGTGCTTCAAAATCTATACCATCTTGATACGAATTCCGCATTTTTATCTAGTAATGCTTACAAGATATCCTTTAGAATGATTTTTACACTTGCTGTATAGGGTCCTGACAGCAGCATTAACACTTTATAGAATGGAGAAACTACCTCTTTGACGATGTTGTATATGGAGAAGTTGATGCCTTAGGCTCCAATTCTTGATCTACTACAACACAATTTTAAGATGCATGATAGAGAATGTGATGTATATTTGTGGTGTAAATTTTGAGTTCATTTGGTATTGATTAGAGAGCCTATTTTTACTTGAATCGTACCAAATAGTACATCCTTTTCAGTTTCCCTCCAATTTTGCATTTTCGGTGCAGGACCTCTAGTCTAGTACGACCACTCTTTGGCATGCATATCAAACAGTTTAGCAGTCTAGCTCTTTAACTTTTTGCAACTTTCTTTCTTCGGATTTCCTCCTAATCAACTTCATTTCCTTGTTCTATGGGCGGGAAAAATATCCTTATTGCTGTTAGAAGATGTCGAGCTCAGCTGTGGGGTGTACTCACGGAAGCAACTTGTGGTAGGCCACATCATCCTTTGATGCGAAAGTACAAAATGTAACTTTCTCTAGCTTTGATCCATCTTTACCTTCTAAAAATGCCTTCACGGCTTGAATTGCAACAGATGCAGCTGCATCACTTGGATAGCCATATGTCCCGGTACTGATAGAGCTAAATGCAACGGTCTTGCAATCATTCTCCACTGCCAATCCCAAACTTGTAGTATAGCATCCAGCTAGTAACTTAGCACTCTCTTCTTCACCTTCAACATCATAGATTGGGCCCACTGCGTGTATGACCTTTTTGCATGGAAGCCTGTAGGCATTTGTGATCTTCGCGGAACCAGTTTCGCAGCCACGCAGCTGGCGACACTCTAGGAGCAGTTGTCGTCCTGCAGCTCGATGTATTGCACCATCTACACCCGCTCCGCCTGCCAATCTCTCATTTGCTGCATTGACAATAGCATCGACTTCTAGTTCGGTTATATCTCCTTTAATCAACCCAATTTTGTCATTGAGAGTGCTGGAAGGCTGCAGAGGAGCTACCCCGCTATGGGTTCTTGCAGCTGGTGAAACCCTCTTCAAGCGATAAAGAAGTGAAAGAGTGGGTATTTCTGAAACTGGAATAGCTGACATAACTTTTCTAATAGCAGACATAGAAATCTATCTAATTAAACGCGGGAGGTATATGGATGGTTGCAGATCGTTGCACGAGGTTTCTCAATGAGGTGCAAGGCTGAGTGTCGTTTTATTAGAAGATTGTAGCTTGGTGCGCTAACGACAACCCTGCGACAAGTTCTTTTGGTGGTAACAACTATTAGTGTTTAGGCAGCCTCAACGAAGGCATAGCGTGCATAACTACCAGCTACCAATACCCTGAATGACATAAATCCTAGCTACCTTTGTCTATTTAATTTCTCGCAAGGGACTCATTACGTGAATAGAATTACAGCCTCTGGCCACTAGTGTACACATATTTATCAACTCTTTGTAGACGGCCACGACTGCTTACTATATTTATGTAAGCTAGGTTCTGGTTCGCCTTAATTTTATACTAAATGCAGTTGGTACATATGAACCACTAGTATCGCAAACTTGTTGAACAATTTATTCAAGTCTTTTAACGGTGATAGAGCTGTTGCCCCAACAACATTTTTATCTGCACGGACCTTCATACAGTGATAGGAAGTATATGGGATCAATAATAATTACCAATAAATAAAGTGAAATTGAAGCATTGTACTGTACTTAGAAAGAGCTGGCTGTGATACTGATGGAGCAAGTACCAGCAGCATAAGCAACCACAGTTACCCATACAACCTTCAACTTCATTCAGCAACGGTGCATATCCCCACATCGTTCTGCCGTGGCGGAATCTCTTATCGCACAATCATAAGCGGATTGTGGAGAAGTCCATCAGTCAAAATCTGGGGTAATATCAGGATTCTGGAATGACTTCAAAAACTGAATTTTAAGATCACGCTTCGCTTCACCGCCGCACGTGTAATATTGACGGCAGGAGGCGCATATCACTTCTTAGGCGAGAAAAGTCTTTTGCTGACCACATTTGCTGTAATGGTAAGGGGCTCAAAGCCTCTTTCATGTGAGTGTGCAGCGAAGGTGGTTTTCCACCGCATGGCTATGCTCAAAATTGTCTATTGCTGGGCTTGTTAGTATTTTAGTCCAGACATCTGAGCATAAAAATCTGGATCGTTCTTTTTCTTCCGATTAGCACGGCGATAGAAGACATTTTCACGTATATGAGAGGAATTTGAGATGAAGACCATCAAGCTGCCTCTGCCGCCTTGAGAGCACTAAGTCTGGTATTGGCGTACGGTAAATCATCATCGTTCAAGTGTGGCGAAGAATACATTTCCTGAACCGCCGAGGGACCAGGGTGGTAAGTGTGGTAAGATGCCTGGGCCCTATAAAAATTCTAGTGGACGGACGGGTATCCCGAAGATTTCTCTACTCTCCGCGACATTACAGTATTGCAAATCATGCATAGCGCCATCACCAAGACATTTTCACGGCAATAAGTTCAGGGATGCGGCAGCATAAACGTTAATCTCTGCTTTCGGCGGCACGCTTCAGATATCCCACAGCAATTGGCTGAGTGGCAAAACACCTGCTATTTTCCGAACGAGCTAAGGTGGCGAAGTAACGCATTTGGCCTGCCGCCGCCAAGGGTTTTGGTTGGGTATGGCATTGATTATTTTCGGGGCTGAGGGCGGTGAGAGCATTCAGACGGACGCCTCGCCCCCCAGCACTTATCAGTGATACAGCATGTACAGCAGTCTGAGTATGAACACTTTGCAAAATACGGACTTCCTGTGCCTCTATATCATTCAGGTTTGATGGAGAGAATTGCAACAACAACCAGTTCAGCACGTGATTAGATTGCAGAGAGTAAGATCCGTAGAATGCGAACTTGCTGCATCGTTTGCCACGGTCCATGATTCATCGAGGAAAAAAAATTAGCAACCTGATAGTGTTGCTAAAGGTCAAATGGTGGGATTTGGTTCGCAGCAACCGCACCGTAATCTTTTGCGCTAGGGTGTGATACTAAGCGAATCCCCCCCCTGCAAAAAAAATCTGTCTCGATTATTTGGCTTAAAAGCGATCCCTCCCTCGAAGTCCCTCTTTTCCAACACATTCCGCATTCATTTTCTTTCTCTTATTGTGTTTTCTATCTGGTTATCGTTCTTCTGTTTGCATAGAAGGCAACGATAGAGTAGATAACGAGGAGAAGCATCTGTCGACAGAAACTGCGTGTCTTTTTTTCTGCCAACGATACCCCCCGCCCTCGCCGATAAGTTAGCGTCGAAAATTCCTCGATAAATTCCCACAATCTCTTTTCTCCAAAACATGCCCGCGATCACAGAAGCATCTTCTGCAGGCAACAACAACAAGATGGAGACCAAGAACTCGATTAAGGTGCTCGATGAGCTTATGGCCAAGTTGACTGTGTCAAAGGCCCAGGATGATATTAATGCCGCTGCCCACAACCTCGCCACCTTCATTAACGGCGATATCGAAGATTTGGAAACTCCTACGAAGTAAGTCTTCACCTCTTCACCTGCATTATTCCCGCCCTCTACGATGTCAAGTTCGATAAAAATTCAAGTCTTTCTTTAATGGCTTTCGAGCGGTCGCTGTGCTGGTGGCAACTCTTCTGCTTCGCTTCGCCTGAATATGGTCGCTTTCAAATTTTCAGCAGTCACTAACATCTCAATTTAGGACCGTTGAGAGCCTGAAGAAGCAACTCGCAAACAAGAAAGATGCCGCTGTACGAGAACGTGCTCTCAATGCCATCAAGGCCATCGCCGAATACTCCGATCTCTCCGCCACTGTTGAGCCATACTTGGTCGTCCTCCTGTCGTCAGTTTTATCTGCCGTTGGCGACAAGATGGTTCCAGTCAAGAACGCAGCACAAGAGACCGCCTTGGCCATCGTAAAGGCAGTCAATGTCAACGCTGTCAAGGTCGTCCTACCACCTATCATCAACTCTATCCTCACTGCCCAGAAATGGCAAGAGAAGATCACCGGTCTCAGCTGCATCGAGGCACTCGTTGAGACTGCACCTGTTCAACTTTCTTTCCGTGTACCCGACTTGATCCCAGTCGTCTCCGAATCGATGTGGGATACGAAGCCAGAGGTTAAGAAGATGGCTTACGGTACAATGGAGAAGGTCTGCGGCCTTATCGTCAACAAGGATATTGATCGTTTCATCCCCGAACTCATTAAATGTATCGCCAAGCCAGAGAACGTCCCAGAGACTGTTCACCTTCTCGGTGCTACGACTTTCGTCACCGACGTTCATGAGCCAACTTTGGCTATCATGGTACCTCTGCTAGATCGTGGTCTCGCCGAGCGTGAGACTGCTATCAAGCGAAAGTCTGCCGTTATTGTCGACAACATGTGCAAGCTTGTTGAGGACCCCAACATCGTGGCATCCTTCTTGCCAAAGTTGATGCCAGGTCTTAACAAGAACTTCGAGAACTTGGCTGACCCCGAGGCCCGTGAAAAGACCAAGCAAGCTTTGGATACCCTTATCCGTGTTGGTGCGGTTAAGGATGGCAAGATCCCAGAAGCCTCTCACGCCGGAGACGTTGCCACCGTTAAGGTCGTCCTGCAAGAAGCCCTTTCAGGTTACAAGGATGCCATTACTAAATTTGATCCTGTACTCGAATTCATCTCCGCCATTGGTGGCCAATTGATCGATGAGAAGGAGGCCGATAGCACTGCCTGGAGCACTAACCTCAAGGCATATATTACCGCCATTGTTGGTGAGAGCAACGCTCAAAGCATTGCTGAGGCCGTCCGCCGAAAAGCATCCCCTGGTGCTGAGGAAGAGGATGCGGTTGAGCCTGATGAGGAGGAAGGCGAAGATCTTTGCAACTGCACATTCAATTTGGCTTATGGTGCCAAGATTCTTCTCAACCAAACACATCTGCGTCTCAAGCGTGGCCAGCGTTATGGTCTCTGTGGTCCTAATGGTTCTGGAAAGTCTACTCTTATGCGTGCCATCAACAACGAACAGGTTGAGGGCTTCCCAAAGAAGGACGAAGTCAAGACGGTGTTCGTTGAGCATGACCTGGACTCTGCAGATACTGAGCAGACTACTATCGCCTGGACCATGAAGAAGCTCCAGTCTGTCGGTGTCACGACTACCATTGAAGAGGTTGAGAAGAAGCTGGCTGAATTCGGTTTCTCATCAGATATGATTAAAAATGAAATCACTGCCCTCTCCGGTGGTTGGAAGATGAAGTTGGCTCTTGCTCGTGCCGTGTTCGAGGACCCAGATATCCTGCTGCTCGATGAGCCTACCAACCATTTGGACGTCAAGAACGTTAAATGGCTTGAAGATTACCTCACCAACTCTCCCTGCACCTCAATCATCGTCTCTCACGACAGTGGATTCCTTGACAATGTTTGCCAACACATCATTCACTACGAGCGATTCAAGCTCAAGCGTTACCGTGGTAACTTGAGGGAGTTCGTCAAGAGAGTCCCCTCAGCCAAGTCATACTATGAGCTCGGTGCTTCCGATCTCGAATTCAAGTTCCCCGAGCCTGGATTCCTCGAGGGTGTCAAGACCAAGGCTAAGGCCATTGTTCGTGTCAGCAAGATGAGCTTCCAATACCCAGGTACTCCTAAGCCACAAATCTCCGATATTACTTTCCAATGCTCTCTCGGATCCCGTATTGCTGTCATCGGTCCTAACGGTGCTGGAAAGTCTACTCTTGTCAATGTTTTGACTGGTGAGCTTATCCCAACAATAGGTGATGTCTACACCCATGAGAACATCCGTATCGCCTACATCAAGCAGCACGCATTCGCACACATCGATCATCACTTGGAAAAGACTCCTTCCGAGTACATCCAATGGCGTTTCCAGACTGGTGAAGATCGTGAGACTATGGATCGTGCCAACAAGATCGTCACCGAAGAGGATGAAAAGGCCATGGACAAGATCTACAAGGTCGAAGGCACTCAACGACGTGTCATTGGTATCCATGCTCGACGTAAGTTCAAGAACTCTTACGAGTATGAGTGTTCATTTGCCCTCGGAGAGAACGTTGGAATGAAGAATGAGAGGTGGGTTCCTATGATGACTGCCGACAACGTATGGCTTCCTCGTAGTGAGCTCTTGGCTTCCCATCAGAAGATGGTTGCCGAGGTTGATCAGAAGGAAGCTCTTGCTAGCGGTCAATTCAGACCTTTGGTCCGAAAAGAGATCGAATCTCACTGCGCCAACTTCGGTCTTGATGCCGAGCTTGTTTCTCACTCTCGTATGTTAGGTCTCTCCGGTGGTCAGCGTGTTAAGGTCGTCCTTGCTGCTTGCTCGTGGCAACGACCTCACTTGATCGTTCTTGATGAACCTACTAACTATCTCGACCGTGACTCTCTTGGTGCTCTTTCCAAGGCTCTTAAGTCTTTCGAAGGTGGTGTCATCATTATCACTCACTCTTCCGAGTTTACCAAGGATTTGACTGAGGAAGTCTGGGCTGTCATGGATGGTAAGATGACTCCTTCCGGCCACAACTGGGTACAGGGTCAAGGCGCGGGACCAAGACTGAAGGGTGATGATGATGAAGAGGAGGAGAAGTTTGATGCTATGGGTAACAAGATCGTTTCGACCAAGAAGAAGGCGAAGCTTACATCCTCTGAATTAAGAAAGAAGAAGAAGGACCGTATGGCTCGCCGCAAGAGGGGTGAGGAGGTCTTCTCTGATGAGGATGATTAAATGGCTAGTTATCATGTCGGATACAGGATAGAAAAGAAAAATGTCGTGTTAATTCAGGATGCACAACACTATTGGGTCTTTGGGGGTTTTCACTTTTTACGCGTTTTCATCGCTCGGGTTTTTTTATGCCTTTATGTCTCTCAAACGCCGGAAATGCAGATAGAAGATAGATCACTAGATCAGAATAGATTCTTCGTCAAACTATTAACACATGTAGTTACAATATTCAGTGATTGTGCTTCTTTCTAAGATGTTGCCCTGATACTATTTGCCGATACTACTGAGAATCCTTAGATCAACTTCTATTGGCTACATCCTGAAAAGTTATTTTATATTTGAAGATATTTGAAGATATTTGTAGCATATCACTCATAGAGAACCTCAGAACAGTTTGATCAATTAATCACAAACCTATTCCGCCTAAGTCACATGATCCGGTGTCAGAAGTAGCGGCTTGTGGAGAAAGCCGGGAATAATGTTCCGATCGAGCCACTTAGCGGACGCGTACCGAGCAAAGACCGAAGCTCGCCCGGTTAGCCAACTCGTGATCGAGCTTAAGCCTTTTCACCGTTTGAGGGATTTCTGCATTTGTTATTCTCAACAAACACTGCTCAATTCTATCAATTGATTCCCCCTCCACTTCTCAACACATCTCATCATGTTCGCTGTGCGAAGAAGTGTCCTTGGCGCCGCCCAAAGAAGGGCTTTCTCTGCTTCTGCCAGAGATGTGAGTTCGCGTTGCTCCTGAAAATCTGCCAATCTTGTCGGATCTAACGGTTACTGACTGACATTCTGGTACCATAGCTCTCCAAAGTCACAGTCCTCGGTGCTGCTGGAGGCATTGGACAACCTCTTTCTCTTCTATTGAAGCTCAACAACAGAGTCTCAGAGTTAGGTCTATACGATATTCGAGGTGGTCCAGGTTCGTCGTCGCCCGTCTTCTCCACCGTCTCCAATTTGGAGCTCTTATTTTCCGAGTAAATAAAATCCTTCTAACATTTTCTCCCAATTCCAGGTGTCGCTGCCGATATCAGCCACATCAACACAAAGAGCACAGTCAAGGGCTACGACCCAACACCATCTGGATTGGCAGAAGCTCTCAAGGGTGCAGAAATCGTCGTTATCCCAGCCGGTGTCCCCCGAAAACCTGGCATGACCCGTGATGATCTCTTCAACACCAACGCCTCCATCGTCCGTGATCTGGCCAAGGCCTGCGCAGAGAACTGCCCTGAGGCCAAGATCCTCGTTATCTCCAACCCGGTCAACTCCACCGTCCCAATTGTCGCCGAAGTCTTCAAGGCCAGAGGTGTCTACAACCCCAAGCGACTCTTCGGTGTCACCACCCTCGATGTTGTTCGTGCCTCCCGCTTCGTCTCTGAGATCGAGAACACCGACCCCGTAGATGAGAACATCACCGTCGTTGGCGGTCACTCCGGTGTCACCATCGTGCCTCTCTTCTCACAATCCAAGCATGCTAACCTCGTAGGCAACGAGGTGCTGCTTAAGCGCGTGCAATTCGGTGGTGATGAAGTTGTCCAAGCCAAGGCTGGTGCTGGCTCTGCCACCCTCTCCATGGCTATGGCTGGTGCCAGATTCACTGAGAGCTTGTTGAAGGCTTCCCAGGGTGTTACCGGTGTTGTGGAGCCTACCTTCGTGGACAGCCCACTATACAAGGACCAGGGCATTGAATTCTTCGCCAGCAGAGTTGAGCTTGGTCCTAACGGTGTTGAGAAGATCCATGATGTTGGAAAGATTTCTTCTGAAGAGCAAGTTCTTTTGGACGCAGCTTTGGTGGATCTCAAGAAGGTGAGTTTTAACCCCCCACTTATCAATTCATTAAATGCCGCCTTTTTTACGGTGATATAATACTAACTATTCTCTAATAGAACATTGAGAAGGGTGTTGCTTTCGTTGCCCAAAACCCAGGCAACTAAGTGGTGTGTACAAATCATGCCGTGTATAGGATAAGTACAAAGGGTAGGAAAGGGTCTGCTGGAGGGGGGGTTACAGGCTAGAAATAAACTCTTGTAGACTTTTTTCAATGTTTGTAACATATGGTTCTCTCCCATACGATAACATACTTTTCGTACCGTTTGTCGTGAACAATATTCTTTACAAATTGAACCAAATACCAGATGCGAACGAATTATTGATTTATCTCATTTCCACTTCTGCACGTCGCAGTTAAGGTGTGGTTTTTGGTATATTATAAGTAGTTGGTTTTTTTTAATTTCCATTTTTTTGAACAAAGTTACAGGAGAGAAGATTTTTGGTATCAAACAATATCATTAAACCATATAAATCGGATTAAAGGAACCATTTATAACACCCCGCTCTTCCGGCATCCAATCCAAGTTATGCGATCCATCCATCCGTCCGTCATCCCATATCCCAAATTAGGAAACGCTCATATAATAATGCATGCTGATATAGTGAAGAGAAATGAGATTGGTGTCACAAGAAGGAAAAGTCATACGAGAACACACCAAAACGGAGGAAACGAACTTGGGAGCCGGCGACCACTGAGTCATTAGAAGTACCCCCTCATTGCATCTTCGAAGCCAGGTCCACCTTTCAGATCCCTATCGAATGCGTTGCTTACATCTAGCACCCGCTTAATATGTACCATGCTCATTGGCTCCTTGTTATTGACTGCCAGAGCCTGAGCAGTACGGATCGTGTTTTTGATTTGTCGGCCGTTCAAGTTGTTACGAGCGAGAGTGTTGTAATCCTCTTCAGTGAATGGCGTTGTCTCCACTCCTTCGAGAACGCGAACTCTCTCGATAAACATCTTGAAAACAGCCTTTTTGGCTTTGGTGGTAAGGTCGCCATAGCGGAGGGCAATGTGGATACGTGATTGGAAGGCGTCGTCGAAAGTCTAATTGGTAGTTAGTACTGACTCAAAGCGAAATAACATTAGAGAAACTTACCTCCACACGGTTGGTGGTTAAGAAAATGATGCCTTGGAAGTACTCTAGTAGTCTCAAGAAGATAGAGACAAGAGCGTTTCGGTGGATATCTTGGATTGTTCGCTTCTCCAAGAAGACATCTGCCTCATCCAAGAGCAAGACAGCGCCCCAGGCATGAGCAATATCGAGAATCTTCTGTAATTCACCTTCCAATGTCCGTGGATCTGTACCTAGTTCACCCGCACTAACCATGTACAGCGGACATTGTAGAAGCTCCGAAATACCCTCGGCCGTCAAGGTTTTGCCGGTTCCTGGAGGGCCATGAAGAACAGCAACAAGGCCCTTGCCCTTGCCCTGGATGACATCATCAATGCTCTTTGCAGGGTGATATTTATGGGACTCGACGAGAGCCTTGACAATGGCCTTGGTGTTGTTCTCGAGGACTAGTGAGTCATAAGCACCCTCATTCCATACGATATCCTTGACACCGGAGACCGTGAATTCAAGCCAGAGTTTCTCGGCGAATGCGAAACCAAGGACGACAGGTGAAGCAATGAGATACTCTTCGTCCGTGAAGGTGGGGATTACTTCTTTCTTAGTTTCTTCCTCGTCGTCTTCATTCTCATGCGAGATTTCCTCGAGTTTCTTCACGACTATTTCTTGACCATCGGCGTCGACTGGGACCGAAACAAGATGGGTTTCATTCTTTTCATCCATGACAAACTTCATTTTCATCTTGGGGGCTTCTTCGGACTCTTTATCTCTCGTCTCGCTCTCTTCGATATAGTGCTGCTCATCCTCAGAAATATCATCGTCGCAGCCACAACCTTCATCAGAGTCAATATCAGACGAATCTATCAGATCCGGATCTTGAGGCTTGACTGTGCTGACGTTATAGTTCGGGAGAATTCTACGATGAATTGCGGGATCGATCATGATTCTTCCGTTGATGTTGACTTTAACAATCTGCTTGCGCTTCTTGTAGTATGCCATACCCTCATGACTCTTATAATGGACGCCTTGCAGCGAAACGAACTTTTTCCCTCTTTCAATCAGCTCCGCACGGATCTTGGTCTCATTCTTGTGGAATTTTATAGGGTAGCAATTAAGGCTTGTAATCTTTCTTGCGCCTTTGAATGCCGGTACATCACATTCCATGGTCCCTATAATCATTAGCCTCATTCATATCGAGATTTGGTTTCATAACATACCCATTCCCCAGACCTTTCCATCATACTCGAGATATCTTCCTTCAATGCTATACCATTCTCCCTTCATGAAGCTATACTCCTTTTCTGCCAGCTCAATTTTGAAAGCACGCGGCTCATCAAGTGAGCCGTAAGTACCAGTGTAGGCAAGTGTGTTCGGTTTGAAAAGAGCCCATAGAAGATCGAATGTGATAATTCCCGACTCGAGCATAGGATATAAAGTCTTCTTTGTTGAGGCGTAATCCTTGTCCAAGTATTTCAGAAGAACCTTCAGATGCTTCCGCATCAGTTCAGCACGTTTCTTTGCCTTCTTCTTGCCCTTTTTAACGGTAATCTTCTTGTTCTTCAGTTCCTTGTATAATTGTCGCAGATCCTCGAGATACAGGAAGAGGAGATTAGGGTCGACTGTGGGTGTTTCTTCCACTAAGCTGACGCCTTTTACGCCTTCCATGACCTCGTTCAAAGCTTCTTTCAGCAGTTTACTTTTAATATCAACGACGGTGTTCTATGGAGGTTAGCGATGTTTGATATACAGCAAGAAAATTTAACATACCTTATATTTGCCTTCCCAATCAAAAGTTCTCCGAACATTGAACAAGTACTGATCATACTCCGAGCTTTCCTCATCCTCAGCCGTGTCGGTAAGTTTGTAATTGTGAATGCTACTGTCCCATAGCTGGTCAACTCGTTTATACTCCATCTTACTACCACGTTTACTGCGCTTCTCCTTTTTGGCTTTCTTCTCCTTCGACTTCTTTTTATTTTTGAGATCCAATCCAATTGCTCTCATCCTGGCCCTGGTGTTGATATCGTGAAGACGGGCTCTGCTGCCTAGCACATCTCTGCCATTTCCTCTTAGGCCACCTCCTAGGTTACCTCCCAACTGTCCCCAGTTTGTTCCGCCAAGTCCCGGCTGCCCAATGCCTTGAAGCTGGAGTTGCTGCAATTGCAAAATTTGGTTTTGGAGGTCTGCGTTCTGATCGGCCATATCATCGTCCTCGACCTCGGAAAGTTCCTCTTCGGCGGATTCTTCACTTGAGTCTGAGTCTGAAGACGAATCAGAATCAGAGGAGTCCTGACGAAGGATTAGCTATTGAATCTGCAAGTAGAAGAAAGTAGTTTGAGTTCATACCTCCTTCTTTGCCTTCCGCTTTAATTTAGCCTTGCGTTTATCTTTTGCCCTTTGCTTTGCCTTCTTCGCCTTCCTCTTTCTCTTTTGTTTCTCGGATTCAGACTCAGACTCCGAAGATACCTCGGAATCACTAGAATCGGCATCGGAATCCTCTAAATCTGAATCTTCGGAAGTGGAGGACTCTTCTTCGCTGCTGCTGCTTTCAGCTTCCTTTGATTTTTTGGAAGCAGACTTGGCAGCCTTTTGCTTCTGCACCTTCTGTTTAATCTTCTTCACCCTTGACTTTTGTACCTTGTCTGACATTTGCCTCGGCTTAGTCTCAACTTGCGCGGGTATCGTTGCGTCATCCAGAGGTTGAGTCCTGCCTTCCCTATCGGTCGTAAGGTCGCTCTTGTTGGTAGTTGGAGTATCCATTTTGACAGCCTAGATTCACGTACTCATGTACTCATGTGCTTCCGTGGTGCAAAATATACTGAGGTTTTGGCGGACCGAAATAACGCAAGACTCACTCCAACAGCCGGGATCTGTGGCTCGATACCAAGGTTGAATTCCGCCTGGATTGCTCTGCTCTGTCGATCTCAACCACAAAAAGTTGGCAAATAACTGGAAAGTCAGGATATTAGGAAAGCTTCTTAAAAATAACGGTGTGCGAAACCAGCAGATGCCAGTTGTCACTGGAAGGCAGCTAGAGACGCGAAGCCTTGCCTCTACCCAATCACCAGGTACCGGCTGACAGCTAAGACAGGAGAAGGGGCGGTCAGGCTCAACGGTCACTCACCTTTTTCTTGGTGTTCCTGCTTCGTTTGAAAGAAACTCGAAGTGATTGATGCCCAAGCAGGTACAGTACAAACCTTTATATCAGTGAAGCGGTAGATCCGATGTGACGCAAGAAGAGCGGGCTGGAAGACTGGAGGTGGTAGCCTGCAGAGGAGCCTTATCGAGAGGGTTAGCGGGCAAGGGCAGCGCAGAGCCTAGAGGCGACGAGGCTGAGCAGTTGCAGGTCAGCGCCTAGTTGCCACCCATCGCTCTGGCCAGTCAAGCCCCGAAGCAGATGGAGAGGGGAGAAAGATGTTTGCTTGGTCCACAAATTCTGACTCATGCCGGCCTGAAGACGATGTATTTTTCAGGCAACCTTGGTTGGAAATATACAGTTGACAGTAATAACCTGATAACTGCGGTAGCCTCTTGCCCGCTAAGAGGGGCCCCCCATAGTGGCCGGCGGACGAGGCCGGGCTCAGAGCAATGTAACCAGGCAGTCAGCCGCCTTGTAGCTCCTTTGTCCCGCCTTATGGGGCCAGTCAACTTTAATCGCTCACTCCTACGTTGGATCGAGCCCTAAACTCGAGCTAAACTCCACTCAAATAAACGTCTAATTGTGGAGAAACGGACCCCTGTCAGGGTAGCGGTAGCCTCAAAGCGCATCAGAATTAACGGCGTCTCCGTCTAGCTCTCCTGCCAGTGGTGTAGACGACTACCAACCTGCCTGTTTACCGTGAGTATGATTAGCTTCAACATTAATGACGTTGATTCTGCCATTTTCAATCTATATAGATCGTCACCATCATTGTGAATAGTTGCTACACAAAGAGAGGAATTTCTTATTTCAACTCTCCGCTAATTATGCTGTACTGCTGCTGGATGCTATTTGCATTACTAGAAAAGAAACTTTAATTAAAAGAAACTCAATGTAGAATATCCAGTCCTCAGCTCTTTCAATTAGCGGCCTCACCGACATCGTAGGTAGGGAATAATACAAAGAGAAATTTGAGTTTGAATGTTAGTGGGGGTTGCTTTGTTTTCCACTCATCATTTTCAATTCGAAAATTTCAAAGTGAGCTCTCACATAAACCGAGAATTGTTTTCTTGCGAAGAATATACACCTATCTCGACCCCGTGTACCGAAGCTTTTCTTCTTGAATCAAAGCACCTCTGTTAAGTTGTTGTTCTTGGCTTTCTTCCAGCATCGGACGACGCGAGCTAGTATTCAGACTGCCTCGAGTACCTCTTGGACTATATGAATTGGAACGACTTTGATCGGGTGACCAAATACCCACGGGTACAGACAATCGGTCGGCGTATGCAACTGTAATGCTAGGTGTAGTGTTACGGCTGCCTCGTCGGAATTGCTGTTCCTCTAGACCTGTCTCACTGATTTGAGATGTATCTCTTCTATGAATATCATAGCCGGCTATAGGAGTATCATCGTTCCTCTTCTGAACAGACAATCTAGATGTGAGACTTCTCATCTGGCTTGATCTGACTCGAGAGTAACGAGATACTGACGCCTGTTTCTCAAGAAGAACAGCCTCGAGATTATTCCTCTCCATTGCCCCTGAGATGACGACGTCTTCAAGCTCTGCAATTCGCTCAAGAAGATCTTCAATAATCATGTTTTTTCTCTTTATTTCCTTTTCCAAATCATGGCTGAGTTTATGGAGATGTGTAAATTCTCCCCCGAGTTTGGCATTGCGCTGCTCAACATTGCCAAAGTTTTCTGTATACTGTATATTGATCTCATTGAGCTTCCTCAGATCGTCACTAAGTCTCACATTATCTTCATAGAGCCTATCGACTTCATATTTGAGGCCAGCATTAGTCTCGTTCAGCATTGTAAGATCAGCTTGTGATATCACTCTCATGTCGGTGATGTTAGTTCCGCAAAGTTCTTGGGCACTATACTTGTGAGTGACAGGTCTTTCTTTCACGCAACGAAAAAGAGTAAGTTACCTCAAAAGGAAGTCTGTGAAGTGCACAGGCTTGTCGTCCGGACCCTTCAACAAGATCTCTTCGGCAGGAGTTTGTGTCAGCTCTGGTATCATGCCCAGAAACTCTTCCATATGAACAATGTTGGTGGGCCGATCATCCCAGCTATCATATCTACTAGATGTTAGTTCCTGGGCTTATCCACGGCACTCATGTAATACCTAGTATATGGACAAGATACATACCCTTCAGCTATATTCGGAACACTCTGAGCACTAGTCATATATTCTGTGAGTGTGGGTTGCTCTTGCGTCATGCTCTGGGTTGAAATATGTTCTGTACTATTAGCTCTACATCCTTCACTCTCAGGTGCCGTTTCTTTGTTATTGTTCATTGACATTGGCCCTGACTGGATATTGAGCTGTATTTGTCGGTTTTGTAAAGCAGCTATACTCGCAGCTATCTTTTCTTCGTCAGTCTGTCGCTTTTTCCAACTTCGTTGCTGTGAATGAACGTTGTTGATAGTCGACTCAGAATATTGAGATCCGTCTTCCTGACTCTGTTCTACCAGAGAACGCTTTTGCTTTGCTTTGATACTGGTTGTTGTAGAATGAAGATTTGGGGAATTCCTGTTATGGAACAATATCTGTTCATTAGGCGTAGTAGTCTCACAGATCGAATCGTAGTGAGTAAGAGTTGATGCGCTATTATTCATGTTTGTGTTGTCTAATTCACTGACAGCAACATGAAATGGACCATGGCTAGCTATATTCACTAAAGAAATAGGTTTATTGCTACTGTGAATATGATTTTGATCCCGGTTGTTGTCATTTATGAAATCGTCGTCATTACGATTGCCCTCAGCCGTATAGTTAATGCCAATTTGCTCTTCTCTTGTCCTCTCCGCCTCCGTTATGGGCTTTGCGAAGGAGACAAGGTCACCACCGCTGAGGGTGTTTTGCAGTGATGGCAGCCCTGACTCCGCTTGCACAGACAAACAGGCGTGCTTTTTCACCATATGGTGATCCACTATCGCCTTTCGTTTGCTAGGCGGATCAATGGGAGTGAGATGAAGGTTAGATCCGCCAGTGTTGGTACCGTTATTTGCCATTTCTGGATTCTAGTTGAGCCAATATTTCGTCTAGCCACGTTGTATTTCAAAATTTAACCAGAATTGGTAATCGAATAGAATCTAAAATTCCTAGGATGCAAAAGTTTGCCCCAGACGGCGATGTAGATGCTTACAAGGACTTGTATCAAACTGATTGATGTATTGTTGTTGTGAAGTATGTGTATCGTGGTTGTAAGAGCCAACCTCCTGAAATAAAAAGCAAGAAAGCCTATGATACTGGTATAATACCAAAAATTAGAGAGATATGATAATATTTAGCAGGTTGTGATACTTAGTGGGATAGATGCTGATTCTGCGAATATTCTGTGGAAGTGTAACGATGGGTGCTGCGGGATTGAACCGTTGAACAGACGACAGGAGATGTAAAGGGGAGGAGTCGTTTGGTGCCATAATGTCATTGTTACCAACAAGAGTGAATGGTATTCCTAGCGGGGATGAGGATGGCAACTGATGGTTTGAGATTAATAACAGATTAAACCCCTTTTAAAACATCCATTAATACTATCAACAGCAACATAATCGATATAAAATATTCTAGAGCTATAGATTGGAAACCATTTTGGTAGAACTATAAAGCTACCATTCCACGTCACATAGAGAGGGTGGATACTGGATAGGGGCTTTGGATTCAGCTAGACTAAAATTATGTAGTATTCTGTTATACAGAGCAGATAATTTAATAATGCTGAATTAATGGGCCCATTAGATGTTACGCACTGCATTTATCCTCTCCTATGCATCAATATACCTCTATGGCAAGATAAAAAGGGACGGAAACATGATATTTGTCGAAGTCAGCTCGACCTGACGAGATCAGATAGCCTATTAGATGCAATTTTTTGCAAAGCATAACTGAAACCAGCAATTCTTGCAGCAAACCATCTTACATAGAATCGCCCATATCACCCTCCTCGTCCTCAGGGTCATGTTTGACATCGACAGCCATACTATTGCCTCCATTGACAGCATAGGCATCAGCTCCAGCATAATTACCGGCGGCATCAACCAACTTCTGCTTAACAAGCGTGTCCCACTTCTTCTCAACAGCAGCAGGCTTGTATTCATCAGCACCAGCCGCAATCATAACCTTGGCAATATCAGCCCATTTCTCGCGCTCCATCTTCTTAAATGTAGCAGTCAAAGTTTCCTCGACCTGCTGTTTAGCGATAGCAAGTTTTTGGGCCTAAAAATGTTCAGTAACTAATCTAGACCGACATTATAGGAAATATGAAAGTGACTTACATCTCCCTCCTTCCAGTCTTGAGCAACAGCCAAAAGCTTAGCATAGCGCTTTCTGAGGACATCCTTGCCCGGGACAATGCCAGTAACGTTAGTCCACGCGTCCTGGATCTCCGGCCACGGCTTGTTTTCTTTCTTCATCGCGATAAGGAGACGATCACCCTCACTGAACTCGGCTTGAGATTCTGGAAGCTTGTCCTTGACAGCAGCTGGCTTGCGAACCTTCTTGGTTGGAGTCTCGCCATCAACAGCCTTGGATCCGCGTCTCTTGCCAGAAGTAGCGACTCCTTCACCACCTGGAGTAGCAGGATCAGGAGTGTTATTACCCTCGACTTTAACTTTTGCCTTGCCAGTTGCCTTGCCCTTTGGGGTTCTCTTGGTCTTTGAAGTAGGGGTTGCCATCTTATCATCACCGTTTGTAACACCTTCCTTTTTGACAGCTTTTTTGCCCTTTTTTGATGGTGTAACAGGATTCTCATTGCCCAAGCTCAGCTGGCTCAGATCAGTCATGGTAGATCCATCGCTGGCAGCATCCTAGGATAAGAGCGTCAATAAAGCAATATCCAGGAGACATAGTCAAATAGCAGTGAAAACAACAGAAGAAAACACATCCTAGGAAATACACTTGGGTTGATAAAGTAGACGCGTGAGAAGGGAGAGGGAAGCACAGTAGTGGTAGGATATCTAAAGGAGATTCGAAAAAACAAGTGTATCATATCACCACGATGATTATGATGATATTAATGGTGAAATAAGAATATATGATGGGTCATACCTCTTGAATATCAACGGTGTTGATTGCTGTGAAGCTAGCAGCCGGATCAGCGACTTCAAACTCAAGTTGTAGAGGAGCCATCTTGATAGCTATTGTTTTGGAGATATTGAAGTTTGACTGATTCAACGAATTGTACAAAGTTGGCTATGATTGTTGGTAGATGTAAACAAATTTTGTTGTGGTAAAGTGGAAATGGGAGGGTAAGGAATTAACAAAGAGTATGACCTATCCTATTGGAGGGTAATAGGCAGCACTAGCAGAACAAAAAACCGTGCCCAGAGTAACTTCACAAACTCAGAAATTACTTCTAGAAGATGTTGGCAGGTCAGGAAGTCAAAAGAAAATCATAGTGAAATCAAGAACTTTCATGCAAATAAAGATGAGACGTGTTAGTAAACGGGTATTCTATAGTTATACTTCTGAAAAAGATCACAATTATAAATGGAAAATACTGATAATTCTACAGGCATTTGTAGAAGCCGCTTGACATGTCTACATAATTCGACCCATATCCTAGAAGTACTAAACTTCCACTGGATATGCAGATAACATACGGACCAAAACCACTATGTTGCGTCCAATTAGAAAGAGAATATTTAGAAACTCTTCTGTAGCTAAGCACTTCTGTAACTGAAAGCTCAATGGTTTGAAATTGCAAACATTGTGGAAAACAACAATGCGAAGGCAGTATGTCACGAGCAAACGAAATCTGCTCTATGCCATTCGAACAGAACGGCTTCCTATCCCCTAACATCACGATTCTTTATATCTTTACCTGACTGATGGATCGATGTCTGACTGCTCTCAATACTTCGAGTAGCAGTACTGATTCATTTAGTTTGTTACTAACTTTTCATAAGAGAAGGGGGTTGTTGAAAGGAAGTATGTTGATATCCCGAGGCTAGCCCTGATCTAGCTAGACTGGGTTTGCTATCCTAAAACCACTTCTTTCCCTCTTTGAATAATTAAGCTTCGCTATTCTGCCATTCGATTACTTATTTGCCCGTTTTACCCTCTCGGATATCGAAATGTTACTGTATTTACAACATACGTTTACCATCCCCAGGTTAATATTTTCTGTTATGAATTTCTTCTATTATCTTTACTTTAATATTTTTCGTTGCTCCTGTATATAGCTCTTCTTCCGCTCGGAAGTAGGAAAGAGTAGCAACACATTCCCCGCATTATTTTTTATGAAAATACTTAATTATCTCTTGCTTTTCAAGTTTTTCTCTCATGTTGTAACACATTCTTCTGTATGGACACGTGGAGTCCTTTCCTCAAGATGAACGGCTAGATGCATAGCACTCGATGCAACACCACAGTGGTAGGTAGTCATCTCAGCTTGTCAAGATATTGTGTAACTTTCTTGACAACTCAATGGTACGACCTCTCATAATTGCCTTCTTTGGTTTAACTTTCCAAAAAGACTTGAATCTACTCACCCTCTCATTTCTCTACAAAACTTCACAATTGTAGAATATATTGTATCTTCCCAATCTACTTCAACCATTCCATAAAAAAATTAAAAATGATCCGCTTTCGCTCTTCACGGCACTCAAATGCCCATCGAAATGCCAGAATGCTCCTCGCAAAAGGGCATTCCAGCCCAATCAAACTCCATCCCTCCCTAGACCCAGAAAAACACACCTACTTCTTAGAAGCAGGATCCGAAACCTGGCTCTTCCTCGGAAAACACCTTACCACGCACCTCCCCCTCCTCCCCAACGTGCTGAAGCGAGCCATGGCGCTTTACTACGACGTCGTAGACCACTTCTACGGGCAATGGATCCATAACTTCGATCCTTATATCTACGAGGGTGCGCTTCGGTGTTTACTTTTGAAGATGTATCGTCTTGAGGAAGCGGCAGGGCATCTGAATCTAAGATATTGGCAGCAGTGGCATTTGTATAATGCGCGGAATCATAATGAGACGGTCTTCGAGGAGATTCTTCTCTGGCGGTTACCGCAGTGGCAGAGTCTTGGAAGTATCCAGGAGCTCGAGGATGATTTGTACAATGCTTTGCAATATTTCATGGCGATCTATGAGATTCTGCGGCCTGATCGTGGGTTCGGCGTTGGTCGTGTCCTCTATGGTGAGATCATCCTCGAGGCTTCTCAGTTCGCGGAGTGGATTGCAGAGTATCTTGGTGGTGATCAGTTGTTCGTCATGGTGTACTGGGTGGTCAAGATTGCGTATAATTACGATGTCCAGGAGGGGTTTGAAGCGGCGAGACAGATGGTTAGACAGTTGGATCGAAAGGAGAGGCAGGAGTTGGAGAATGAAGCGGGCCAGCGTAAAGGTACTGATCAGATTGCAGAAGATTTATTTAATATTATTGTCTTGCGGCTTTATTAATTAGGGGCCTTTCTAGTTGTAGATGGCGATGTAAGCATTTGAGTTAGGCATAATTGGAGATCGCTTGTATGGAGGACCTGCATGCTGATGGGTGGTTAGTATGTAACTGGTCACATGTATAATGGATCTACTTCCAAGAGATACTCAGTCTACAAAAGGTTCAGATGATATTCTAGTGAGGTGCTACAGTAAACAAACGACGCTTGATAACACCTTTGCCAATTACAAAACTATTTATACAAATATTGGGACTATGGTTGACAATATTCGTAGTCGGAATATTCATAAGAATTGAGCTCAAAGGTCTGATAGCCAAGGATGTTCCAATGCTTGACGCGCTGTGATTCGCTTTCTAGGATCCAAGTTTGTTAGCTGCTCGATGAAATCCTTAAACATAACATCGCTAACATCTGGCCACTGGGAAAATGGCTTGTATGGAATATTTTCTTCAGATCGCCCTTCCCAAAGCATGCGTAAGACTTGGCAGCTAATGTTATCGTCGGCAATGTGCTTCAAGAGCCCATTAAATCCTTCCTGGTCTCCAAAGTATGAAACTTGACGTTGCAGGCGAATGAGAGCGGGTAATACTCCTTGTGCTTGGTGCTTTCGGAAGTCATCATCAGGACCAAAAATGACACGTCCTAACATGGCATAGACACACTATCGAGATACGTTAGAGGATCGGTTCTCAAATAGATTGGAAGGACTTACCACAGTCCCAAAGGAGAAAATGTCAGTGGGCTTGTTAAGTTCACCTTTGAAGTGTGCCTCTGGACTGCACCAATTATCATTACCAGCAAGCATACCCTTAATGCACCTGCCCTTAGGGAGATAGGCGGCGTTTTCAAGGTCGATGATTTGAACCTGTTCAACTATCATCTCTTGGCCAGTGTGGCGACAGTTGACCATGATATTATCCGGCTTGATATCTAAACACAGTCAGTATTCATGCATGCTGAGTCCTTTATATGAGAAAGCTGTTTAGGGCAGATTACCAAGATGGACGACCTGTCGGTCATGCAGTTCAGCAATCCCTCGCAAACAAGCCTTGAGAATTTGCTTTCTGGCTCTCATTGGGATTTGCTTCCTAACAAGGTGAAGGAAGTCATCAGTCAGATATTTATACACTAGTATGCGCTGTCCTAGTATGATGTCCCACGGAAGTCGGATGTAGGGACTCTCGTGAAGTTGAGGCCGGATCTTCTCATTGAAGCCGGACAGTATGTCTTTTGGCATATCTTTTAAGACAAATTGATCTTTCCCAAACCTAAGAGTGAGTTAGTTCATGAGGTAAGCAGCATGAATGATCAGGGTTCGAACGTTGCCAACCAGACACGGCCGAGGTGTGGTCTCTCTTGGAGTAGCTCTGTGAACCGATAGTGACGTCCAGAGGCGCCAACAAAGTCATTCTGAGTAGAGGCCATTTTGGCAGTATATTTTCGCAGCATGCTATTGTTTTCGCCGCAACTGACAGCTAATTACAGAGTAATGACACATGCACCCAGACATGGAGAAATAACGATTAATTAGATACTTGAGACGAAGTGTTATTGCGGAGACGGTGAAAATTCAAAAGCTCTCAGTAAAGCGTCAGTTGGGCCCCTGAATTTGTACGTGTAGGTAACAGAGAGTACAATATAGCTGCAGATATTTCTGAAGATCAGCGCACGAAGGGTTGAAGAAGAGAAGCCATGGTTAATCAAATTTTATTCTGCAAGTAGAACGTTGCCAAAGGGTACTTTCGCCTTACTATCTAAAACTACTACCATTTTCTTGTTCGTTTAGATTAAAGTGCATCTTATTTTTCTTTTCCTTTTAGAAAGAGAATTATATGTATATTTGCACCTACAAACAATATTCTTGGCATGATCACATATATATAATCACGTGTAGACCAGATCGCATGTGAGTACGGGACGGTGTAGAGATCCGAGACGAGTCGGAAGAAAGCCGGGGTCTACAATTGAGCAGGCACCGACGGGGCTTCTACGGCAGAAGAAAAGGCGCTGACGGAGGGGTTTAGCTTCTGAAGTAGCATTGATCACACGCGGTAACTAAAACGGAGGGGGCCTCTAGCTCTTTGGTTGTCGCCGCTTGGCCATTGATTGGACTGAGACTCGTTCATGAAGATAATGGTTGCAAAAGCCGGGAGCATAACCACTTTGATGGGATAGAGGACGAATCACTTCTTATATATATATATATATATATTGTTCTGCGGGGACCAAACACCGAAACTAAGATCTGATATGGCACAATCCTGTTATATAGATGACCACCCTAAATTCTCATAATTTACATGCAAATTTAATTCTCTATAAATATCGGATCTAGTTTTACTCACTTTATAATAATACTTACACCCAAACCCCACAACAAATACAAAAACCCCCGTACTATTCCAAATTGATCTCTTTGTTTGTTGAAATGCATATTATTATATTTTTTAAATTAATTATAAACAAAATTCCAAATTAGGTTTAATATTGTCCACTTATCTAAAGAACAAGAGAAATTCCGAAAAGGGAAGGTCGTTTGTTACATACAGTAATAGGTGCTTGATTTGGACTAGGGTAGGCATCCAACATACAACCATCCCCGAACTTGTGAAGCTCAAACCGTTAATAGGTAAAAGAAGTCCACGTTGTACTTTTCGATTTGTCTCCGTTGATTGATTTTCTCTCTCATCTAGCCTAACCTTAGCCTCACCTTATTCCGCGACTGTTGAAAATGTCAGACTTTGTGACATCTGTCATTCATGTCATAATTCTTCCAAGGTTCAATTCATCGCATCAAGTTGAATCCCTTCAAGTTTCATTATCTATCGGACCTTTACATCTCAAAGCGGGCGATACGCTTGTCTCGTTTCTTTCAAATCTCACAAGAAAAACTTCCATATCTCTAGACAATGATAATTGGCAAGCGACTGATGATTCGGGTGAGCTCCCTATTTATCGTAAAGCTCAGGAGTTCAATGCCGGTTGCAAGTGGGTTGTTCAACGTGACACATCAGGTAGTGTTAAAATATGTTATGAAGCAAATCCCTCAGCGAACGAGGTACCCTTCGATCAAGGTAGAGCCACAGACCTAAAATATGATCAGGGTGGACTCATCGGATCTGGCTTTTCGTTCATACCTGTCCCTCCCGGGGATGAGGTGTTTCGTCTAGTTGTGGAGTGGAATCTTACTGAAGCTCCAAAGGGTACGAGAGCAGTTTGGACATTTGGTGATGGCCCTGGACCTATTGAGAAAATTGGACCAGCTTCAATATTGAGTGACTCTGTGTACATGGTTGGACCAATCAACAGCAATCCAGCCACCACAACAACAGAAACAAGTCCACCTTACTATGGATATTACTGGTTTGGTGATCTTCCTCCTAATATCAAGGTGATCAAGGACATACATGAAGCGTTCTTCTTGAAAGTCTCGGAATTCTTCAATGACACCCCTTCACCAAACAATCCTTACCGCCATTTTGTGAGAAATATGTCGCCTTCAAAGTCCTTCAGGGGGACTTCATTCACCCGTAGCCATATCTTCGACTACGATGATCAAATCAGTCAAGTTCAAGACTATGACTTAGTCAGAAGAATGGCGTATGAAATGGTACATAGCTTTCTCGGCCCCTCGGTCGTCGATCCAAAGATCAACTGGTTCTTCGAAGGAATCAAAAATACACTATCAATCTATCTTCCTTTTCGACCACCCAATCAGTTTCGTACTGGCCACTATTTTCAAGAAACCTTGAGTATGCTCTGCATGAAATACTACACTAGCCCGTATTTGCAGCTCCCTCAGAACGAACTTTTAGCATTGGCATCTAAAAATGATGCATACGCTATCGAACATCTTGGAACACGGGCATGGGCTTTTGTTATTGGAACAGATTGTGCAGCCAGGAAGTTAACAAAGCTACCACAAAGGCCGATTGAGGATCTGGCAATCAAACCACTTGCGGTCAGAAAGAAGGATGGGAAACCGTATGGAATAGAGGAGTGGATCGAGTTGCTAACTCCCCTGATGGGGAATGATGCCAGAGTCCGTTATGAATATATGTGTGGCGGAAACGTGATTTTACTGCCAGTGGAAGTGTTTGGAGCGAAAAGTCATCGTTTGGTGCAGGTTGATCAAGAAATATTCGATCTTGGAATGGATAGACAAGGGTTTGAGGAGGGCTTAGTGAGGGGTCTAAAGAAAGGGAGCCGAGCTGAGAAAGCGGGCTTGAAAGAAGGTGATAAGATCACTTGGAGTTCTCATGTTTGGAAGTGTGCGGAAGATTTTACAGCCGAGCTCAAAGTTGTTGTCAACAGGGAGGGGAAAGATTTCAACGTGACTTTCTGGCCTAGGGCCTACGAAAAGGCAAAAAGTTGGCAACTGGTCAAAGTGGAAGATATGTAATTATCAATTGTGGGATTTAGATGATGATGATGATATTTATTTGTGTCCTAGCGGGTCAGGTTCGAGGCTTGCTACCCTGTGACCTCCTGAAAGGTATGAAGACGTGCTAAGCTTAGGATTTATATACAAAGTACTATCTAAAAGAGAGCTAAAAACTATAAGAGACAAAAAACTTCTCTTTATAAACAGTTTTAAGTCTTTGACTCAATCTTATTCTATAAACTACCTCAGAAGTGTTATAAGTTCGTAGAATACAGGTGTTGAGTCGTCGTATTCCATTGTGAGACCCAGTTATACCCGCGACTCACATTAACTTCAACAGAAAAATTTCCTGTACNTTTTTTTATTTGGTCTGATCCGTATACTTTGTTATGGTTGACTGTGTCGCAAAGTTTATCGTTTTTCATTACTGCATCTCAGCCGAAAACTCGGTGTCAACCTCAGTAAAATAATTATAGCTAAGTCTAGCCAAAATGAATCGTAAATTGTTGGTATATCAGCATGAATTAACGATCAATCATGTGAATGTGGTGAGGGGTAATTACTGAAAACNTTTTTTTCTACAGGCGCATAATAAGCAGCCTGATTACAATCTTAAATATGTACTTTTTTGTTTTGTTTATTATTTTCCTCCGTCTTTCTCTGATACTTCTACTCCAGGACCGAAACTCCAGATCTCGATCTTAGCATGTGAAATGATGATGGCCACACGCTAGGCATCCTGTAAGTGCATACGACGGGCAAACTCGCAAGCCACAAAATGAAAGGGATTTCTGTGATAACTAAATCTGCACTTTGGAACGCAGAATGACTAGGGAATTAATGAAACTACTGTACTTGTTTTCCGGGGGAGGGGAAGAAACCGGGTGGATGGATCCGCAGGACAAGTGTGTGTGTGGGTGTTGTACTCCAGACCGTGCATGGAAGTAAAGGATACTGGGGAAAGTTAGTTCATCATCAGGCCATCAGGCCCAGGATCGTAAGTGGTCTTTCCCTGTGCTCCGAAAAAGGAAATAAAATCTACAAAGTATCGGCCATTTATGAAGCTGAATCTTTCCTTTACCGCGGCTATGACACGCGGCACTAAATAGTAGTTTGTATGGAGAGGAGTGTTGTCGGGTTATTCATCTAATAAGATTTCCCCCTTCTCTTCTTATCAGGCTGGTCTATATCCTACCAACATTTTAGTAGCCTTTCTCGGACTTAGAAGTCATCCTTCACACTACCCTAACTTTAGAAGTGCAAAACCCATACGCCCCTCATTTAATCAACATGAAATGGATAGTCCTTTGGTAGAGTTTGCCGGTGCCGAAAAAATAAGTTCTAGATGACGTCTAATGTGTGCCTGGAATGTCTAGTTAGATATCCGATGGTTTGGCGCGGGAAGAAAAGCTGGCGCCAGGAGATTCAAAATTGTGGGGATGGAAGAAGGTGAGGCGTTCGAGCATTAGCCCGCGGCAGAGGTGGTGTCCGGTCATCGGGGGGAAGAGTGGCACCAGTGGCTAGTGTTTTCATTCATTCATATCACTTCTAATTCATGACTCGCTCCTCCCATGCTTACATGCTTGTAGTGTATATTTTTCAAACAGTATTTTTTTCCTTGTGGGTTGTGCGCACGCTGTGACCTCGCGCGGGGGATTTGTGGAGTTTATGCGGAGTTTTTCCCTGTTGCTGACCGTCTTCAAGAGATCCAGCCTAAACCATCTCCGCTAGAAAAAAAACAGACACACACACACACGCACACACACACACAACAAAAAATAAAAAAGGGCAGCCACGGTGATCATATATCAAAAGCAGACCTCAGAATTAGCTCCGTGGCTGTTTGAGGACTAATGATTAGCTGCAGGACAGTACCGGTAACTTAGTGTAGATACACGAAAAACAGCGGAAAGGCACGAAAGACCAGCAACAACGGTACTGTACGGTAAACTCGGTAATTAGTGCGGGCGAGTCCGTCGGCAGACTAAATCAGTAAATGCGCCGGGAAAGTCACGGGGTGTCGTGAGGTTCTTTGCAAGTGGAACTGCTTTGGGACTGGTCTGCATCACTTCAGCCAATCACAGCCTGCACAACGTCCGCTCGTCCCTCTCTCTAGGTCTCTAGCTTCAGTCGCAACCCAGCACTGCGGGGTCTCCGCTGTCGCCAAATCCAGCAAAACCAGCAAACGGGGTGTCAGCACACAAACTTGGACCACACAAACTTTCCATCTCAGATTGGGGTGTGACTAGACGATCCTACCACAGCATGGGGACTAACCAGCTACTTCGGGCAGGTAGAATGGAGAAAAGAAGACAAGAGGTTTGATACTTCCTGGTACTGGGAGATGCAGTAGACGTGAGGATTTGAGCAAAAAAGCTGGGGCACGGTGCAGGACACGAGCCAACGACATCATCAGCTGATGCATGGGGATGCGATCTGCAACGCATCTTCGCCGTCGTTGATTTTCAGGGAACCGCGCAAAAAACTGGTGCGGCACTAGAACGGTAGAACGGGTCATTGGCACTGGCACTGGCACTGTTTAATGGGGCATGAATGGCATGAATGGCACGAAAATAGCAGAAATGGTCCCCAAGCAGCAGAAAGACTTTTGCTAGCGTTGTACATCCGGTGCTAGAATCCGAATCCTGGAGCAAAAAGGATGACAGCGGCGACAAGGTCGGCGATACCCACCGATGTAGGTAGGTGCGATGGGCAGGAATACCAGGTTTGGTTGGTCCCAGACCAGGGCCTGCGTGCGCTGCGTGGTTGCAGGGTCGTACAGTAGCTGCGAATTGTCTGATTCTGACCTGGAGAAATATATAAGTCCCCAGCTGCTCCCCCAGTTTTGGGATTCCGGTACTCTTTGCTGCTCGAGTCTGGTGCTTTGAAAACTTCCTCGTTGACAGACCTTGGTGACTGGGAGAAAGTTTATATCGATGCGATAATCGTGTGGTGATCCAAACGAAGAAAACTTGTCAAAGTAAGTTTACACCAAACGATACACCTCTCAATTGCGGTTGCGCTCCTCCACCCCCCCATCTTCCATCTCCCATCATTCCAGCCCCGCTCCTTGCGTGTTGTTGTGCTTGGTCAAGCAGGGCAGATCGCACTTGCCTCGTGATGCGCGCTTGTTTATAGCAACCAGATTGCTAACCACCGTCTCTCCTCAGTCTCTGCTCACTTCTCTCGCACAGAAGAGAAACACCATTCGACATGGCTGAGCACTACAGCGGCAAAGAGGACGTCGGCGCCCCTGCTGGCAATGAGCTGCACGAGTCGCACGCGCCGCCCATCATGACAGCTTGGGAATATGCCACAACTCGAATTTCAACCCTCAAGCCACCGATGCTGGCCGCCCCGAATCCAATCCGGCTGTTGAGGCTGCTGAGTGGAAAGCAATGGCTTTTCTTCCTCGTGGGCTTCATCGCCTGGGTATGTCGCCCTCTTCAACTTATTCAACCCTGTCCCTTATCACATGCACCATGAAAATGCTAACCAAACTACAATCAGTCCTGGGATGCATTTGACTTCTTCACCGTCTCTCTCACTGTTTCCGATCTGGCCAAGACTTTCGACAAGTCCAACACTGACATCACTTGGGGTATCACCCTCGTGCTCATGCTGCGTTCCGTCGGTTCTATTATCTTTGGTATTGCTGCCGATCGTTATGGCCGTAAGTGGCCGTTTATCGTGAATAATGTTCTTTTCATCGTCCTTGAATTGGCCACTGGATTCTGTCAGACCTACAAGCAGTTTCTCGGATGCCGTGCCCTCTTCGGCATTGCAATGGGAGGCCTGTACGGCAATGCAGCTGCTACCGCCCTGGAAGATTGCCCTGAAGAAGCCAGAGGTCTCATTAGTGGTATGTTGCAGCAGGGATATGCTTTTGGATACTTGCTTGCCACCGTTTTCGCCCGAGGTTTAGTCAATACTACGAGCCATGGATGGAGACCACTTTACTGGTTTGGAGCTTGCCCACCCATTCTTATCATCCTCTTCAGGCTGTGCTTGCCCGAGACGGATAGTTACAAGGAGAGACAGGCGGTCAGAGAAGAGCGAGGCAACATCTCAAGCACCTTTATCCAGGAAGGTAAAGTTGCACTGAAGAAGCATTGGTTGTTACTCATTTATTTGGTTATGCTTATGGCCGGGTTCAACTTCATGGTTTGTCTTCCCTCTTCCTACTTATCATCACTTAAATCTACATACAAAAAAAAAAGATGTCGTAACGCTAACTTTGCTATCACACAGTCACACGGTTCCCAAGATCTCTACCCAACTATGCTCACGAACCAGTACGGTTTCTCTTCAGATGCCGTAACTGTAACTCAAGTTGTCGCCAACCTTGGTGCTATGGCTGGTGGTACTGTAATTGGGTATTGCTCTCAGATCTTCGGCCGTCGTTTCTCCATCATCTTCATCAGTATTATTGGAGGCGCCCTCTTATACCCATACACGTTTGTTTCATCAAAGTCAATCATAGCTGCGGCATTCTTCGAGCAATTCTGTGTTCAAGGTGCATGGGGTGTTATCCCTATCCATTTGATGGAGCTTTCCCCTGGATCATTTAGAACCTTCGTTGTTGGTACGGCTTACCAGCTGGGTAACCTTGCATCCTCTGCTTCCAGCACTATCGAATCCCGTATTGGTGAACGATTCCCCCTTCCTCCAAAGGGTGAAGTTGCTCGATACAAGTACGGCTTGGTTATTTGCATTTTCATGGGATGTGTCTTTGCATTCACCATTCTGATGACTCTTATTGGCCCCGAGTATCTCAGACGCAGTTTTGATATTGAGGATGATGACGATATTGCAGAAGCTGCCGGACATGATACTATTGAGAGTGCTTTGGCAAGGATGCGGCAGGGTGGAATTGAGGCAGGAAGGAATCCTGATGCTATTGAGGCTAGTGATCGTGAGGACAAGGCAACAGCGAATACTACAGAAAAGGTTTAATGAGATGGTGAATTCGATATTCAATGACTGATTGGATTTTGATGATGGTTATGAATTGATGTAGTGATACTCCAACTTGGTTCGGTAGAAGAGCTAATTTAATTGAATGATCCACTTATGTCTATTAAATTCTTGAATGATGTCTTTAAAGAGCATGTAGCTAAAATTCCATTAGCTATTCACTTTGCTGTCTCATTAACGATCAACCAATCAATCATTAAATATCTAACACCAATGGTGATGCCTCCTCCGTAGTAAACTAACATATCCTAAAAGTTTGCAGGAAATATCTCGCGCACTCTGATCGACATTGTGCTCTTCGACAAGCTGGAGGCTCACCAGGAGGCCTTGGCCGCAAGCAACCTATCTATTCGCGGGGATGTTTCTGAATGGATTACTTATCAAGGGGGACTTACATACATGTTTTGACCAATATTTACTCTCGGTCAATCCTGATGTAAATGCCCCGTGACTTACGTTTGGTCATGGAAGTTATACTAATGTGCAGTAATATAGGATGGTTACAAAATTATCACGTTTATCGATAACGACTGGGAAATAGACGGTCGATGCCAAAACTTAGACTGGAAATGAAATAATCAGCGGAGTGGCCGATTTCGTCGTCGAAAGTAGCTCGGCAGATTCTTGTTAGAAGTGCAATACTGAGACTAGATCAGTACTTGTTTACATATCGAGGGAGAGAGAATAGTTTTAGTCTCTGAAAGGGCTAGAAGAGCTCTTATTGACAACATAGACAGATACAACAACGATCATTGCGTTCGAAAAGCCTGTGCGTCCTAATGCAGTGCTGCACTCAAGCTTTTGGAGAGAACTCAACCTTCCAATTAAGCGGCTCGTGCTTGACGAGGTTCAAGTAGTAAACAAAGAGATAGATGCACTTGCATCTTCGGAAAGTTTTAACTTCCGGGCTTTGGGATTCTTCCTAGAAACATCGCTCGCCTTCATGATATGTGATACCTAGCAGATTTAAAACAAAGATTACAAGCAAAGAGTTTAAGCTAAAAGAAATGAACTGTGCGGAGGAAATTGTCCCTTGTGGAGGTGTGACAGCGCGGATGAAAGGTGTCTCGAAAGAGCCCGACGAGTGCGTGTTGGACGTAATGCGGTACCCGGTGAGCCTCTACTTTCTACTTTGGTGTTAGGGTCAGTGTTCCTCATCGTCAATTACTGGAAGGCAATCCAACAAGATGCTCAATCACGGTACTCGTGAGGTTCACTATTACCACAATCATTAACGGTTCTTTCCAAGAATCATTGAAAGTGATACTAAACAAGAATTCAGGATAGTAGACCTTCTCTCTTCTTCTGCTGTGTTTACACATATTACTTTATATAGCATAGCATTTATTATCCTCACACCACGTAAATCCTCCTTAAAATTCAATTAAAACTAACTTTTAACTTTAGATTAATAATAGCACCATCTATTAAAAATAAAAACTTATCTTTTTTGAGTACTAAAAGACCTCTTTAAATATATAAAGAAGAATAACACAAATGATGTTTTCAAAACAAAGGCTTTGATATGTTTTGACGCTTTACAACAAGTTACAATAGAATTGGGGGTTGATATTCGACTAGAACCTTACTTTTCTTTAAAACGTTAAAGTTCTATGGTAAGGACGGGTTAAATGAGGGGACAGAAGGAAAACGGAAGAGTAAGTTAAATCGGCAATAAAGAAGTTAGATCGGCGACAGCAAATTCTCGTTGTCAAAAGTGATCATATTTTATACTCTATTCCATGCGTTTTGTGATTTGGATTGGATTGATTTGATCTCTCTAATTCAAAATTTGAAATGGCTCCCAAGAACTACTCCTGTATCCTTAACAGAGAGGTCGTTGGTCCAATCCTAACCGTAGATTTTTGCTAATGTAGTGCAGCACAATAGATAGTAGCGTTATTACGTTACTACCGAATTATTACACATACCTCGTGGAAAAGTACTTTTTAATTATCAGTACAATTAGATTAAAACA
The DNA here is from genome assembly GCA_002812745.2 of Scytalidium lignicola. Classification (NCBI taxonomy): domain Eukaryota; kingdom Fungi; phylum Ascomycota; class Leotiomycetes; genus Scytalidium; species Scytalidium lignicola. Next base: position 83,781 of record NCSJ02000163.1, read on the forward strand.
AAAAAAATAGACTAGNATCATGTGTAAATCAATAAGAGTTAAGAAATTGAGAATNAAAAAAGTAAAGATCACATTCATAAATGTTATATATGTTAAAGGAAAAAGAGAGTTTATTGAAATACGTCAACGTAAAGTACTTTCCCATTTAGGAAACTTGCTTAGCTACCTTCTCCCTTTTCTCATCCACCTCCCGTTGTTCTTCCATATTTAATATTACATCTTTCGGAAAAGACTAGTACCTAATGTGTATACTTTTTCCAAAATGCAATTCTCTTTTCTCCTGAACTTTGTTATAAAGAAGATATAACCTTATCCTCAAATATTCTTCCTTATACAAATCCGCATCAGTCCAAATCTTATCTTTTAAGATCTGCAGAAGGGCAAGCCGGTGCCTGGTCTTGTCATCAGGTTATTCTTCGTTCACAAAATCTTTTAAAGCTAATTCGCATAAGAATATAGCCTCCTCGACTGCAGTTAAACGCGCATTTCTAGCTACTTGAAGAGTGATCAAGCTGTTAAGATCACTGTCTGTGTCTATGTCTGATTCGACATTGCCATTCATCTTCAGCACAGATTCTTTTTGTGTGATGGTTGATAGGAAGGAGGGAAGTGAGGGTATTTATAGGGAAAGTTTGTATGTANGGGGGGGTAGGATTCACTATATTAAGATATCGGATTGGTAATGTGGTATTCACTTAATGCTTTTCTTCGGTCCTTGGATTGGGATGATATGAATAGAGTGAATTGAAATTGATCTCTTGATTTAGTTATTGTTGACTTTCTTATTCTGACAACTGATCAATATTGGGGGTCTTTTTCTCTTGTATAAGGCTTACGGTAGTGTTATTAGCAAGTCAAACCGCATTTCACAAGGTTCTCTTCTTACTGTTAAAAAATAGAGTTGTCCACATTTTAATACTAGGTAATATCTTAAAAATAATGTTTAGACTGGAGGTCGATGCTGGAACTTGTTTGGTCGTACGACTAGACTATTAATCGGAATTGAATGATGGAATCGATAATGACAATTCAATTGACAGGGAAATCAGGATCGAAGATCATTCTTCTTGCAGAAGGTAAATATCAGTCTTTTTATTTACTTATAATTCTTATTATACTGTCTAATATTTGAGATTAAATTCGGTCACTGAATTATTGCAGGTTAAGAATTGCATTACTTCAAGATATGTTGGTCTGCACTGATGTATTTCTTATTTGTTGCATGAAGAAAATATATATAGTTAGGCATTATTGTTGTAGTAGCTCTCCTAGTTCACTATCCTTCAACTATAATCATGACAAATAAATAGGCAATTGCGTTTGAGTGAAGGAGAAATAATGTTAGTGAATAAAAAAAAAATNAAAAAGAGACAAATATCAAAAGAGTTCGAGCCATTACGCTCTACATCTCTACTAATGTCAGTGACAAGCACATCAATACATTAGATTTATTGTCCCCTTCCGCCTCTTAGAATAACAATTTGACCTGACCGTTCTGCCACAACGGCGCTTTTTATTATTCGTTAGAAATAAGGTTGCTTATTTTGGTTTATATAGATATCTGCCTCAGGGTGGAAGGTCGCTAGGAAAGGCGAGGAGACTGGCTTTGCATGGGTGTAGAGCGCTCGACTTGATTACAACGGAGGTAAGTCTTCAAGTTTCCAGGGATGTCAATCATTATTTGCTATTTCATATTCTGCTATAATTGTACCCTTTGTGTAGGTTGACGTAGTTTGCCATCTATAGTTCCGCAGAAAGTAGCACAACAACGAGCTGGTCCATTCGAAGTTCTAGCAAAGGTGGGAGCTCAGGCGTAGAATAGCCATTCCCGAGCATTGGAGACTACATCCAGTCTTCGCCTTACAGAAGCTCGAATATTGTTCACTCGAAGCAGATCCATACAATCGACCTCGACCTACACATCCGGGACTAGTCTATGTGGAGGGAGACACTGAAGATTACCAATCCTTCGAACTCGAGCGCATCATTGCAAAGAAATGAGCCCCTACAGGACGTGTTAAATATTTGAACTTTTGGCCAGACCCCGCGCCGAGGGGCTTCGAAGAGCATACCCAGCATCTAACAGCAGTCTTCTCAAAGTTTGAAGCACATCATATATCCCTTAAAGCTTCGAAAACTTTCCTTGGTTACCCTTCTGCGACTATCCTAGGCTAAAGGTGTCGTCGTTAGGCATGTCAACTCATTGGATTATAACTGAAGTTTGAAACAGTATGTTCACTATTGTTAATGGCGAAACTGCAATTATTCAAGCTATTAACCAGGAGGAAAGGAGGAGAAATTGAAACATCTATCTGTTGGAGCCAAGTTTGTTAGCAATCTACTTGATATCAACTAAATAAATAATAAAATTTATAGGGAAAAGCTAAAAAGGTAACAATTGGTAGCAAACAAGGTCGTATCATCAATGAGATTTTCACCAAAAACATGAAACCAGTTATTGAACGCTGGGAACGGTATATTATTGCCGCAGGTAACCATCTTGAACCAAATGTCTCCCAAGAGGAGTTAAATAGATTTACTCAGAGTGCTAGTAATCTAGATGATGTTCGGGAATATCTGGAGAAATGGAGAAATGGAGCACTAATGATGCCGATATTGAAAAGGGCCTTGAAGAAGTAGAAGACAATAACGACAACGACGAAGATGATGATATTGAAACTGTTGTTAGCGAAGAAGAAGAAGAAGACGACATGGAAGATTTCATTGCTGATGAGTAAGTTGTAGATTAAGCTAGCTAAATAATCTCTGGTGGAACTAAACAGGGAATGACGGGTAATATACCGCGCTCGGAAGCAGAATCAAAACATCTACAGCCTTATACCCGGTTATATAAAGGGGAATCGACAGTAACAGTGTCACTGGCGAAAAGAACCAGACTACAATATTTCTCCCCATGAATCCTGCAATTTATTTATCCTAACAAAAGTTCATTGAATAGGAGATTTGGTGTTATCGTCATCGATAATAGAGTTTTCTCGATTGAGAATCCTATAATAAGAACAGTATGGTCATAGTTATCGTTCCTAAGAGTATTATGAAAGAAGTCTTTCATTTATGGTAGCCGGTTGGCTGTAGGTTCACACCATTTTCCATGTAAATATTCTCTATACTATTCTTCCACTCTTTAGACACATCTGTTAGTCTGGCTGAGTTTGGGATTCAAAGGCGTTTGAAGAATTTATAATTGAAACTGGACTCAAAACCTAAGAATATAAATTCACTCATTAACTTTGTTTTTTCAATGGAGATTTACATCAATATCTTGAGTCACAGTATTCAGAAAAGTCCATGGAGAACAGATTCAATAGAGATATTTAATAAAGATCATTTCTCATGTTAGAAACGTACAATTCTAGAAGATATCTGTTAGGTAATTTGCTCCATTAAAAAGACTGGAAGACTGTATCTAAGTAACTGTGTCAAGGGTTATGATAGATTTTAGGTTGGATATGCTTTTGACTCTTATAATCTATCCCTCTGTCTCTTTCAAACTTTCCTGATATAGATAACTTTGTGCGGATTATCTGGAAATTAATTACTAGCTACTATGTCCCTTAACAACATTGCTTCAACATTTCTGGCCCCCTGATGAACCAAAGTATGTAACCTACAATAGACAGTGCCCGAGATTCATAGTTTCAATTAGTGCAAGATTCAATTGCTGGAAGGAGATGTCCCTCTAGTTCCTTCCCTTTCAATAAACCAGACTGAGCCTTATATATTATTAAGCCTTTTCATAGTATCAATCCAGGGTTCGGCCGGCATACCTGTATGGTACAGTGGTAATATAACGCGTTACAAGCGGGTTTCTAAATAATGCCCCGAGTCAGTGATGCAGCTATTAGAGCTCAAAGCGGCATCATGTAATGTTGTCGACAAGTCACGGGATATGAATTGAGAATTGGGTTGGGTGGTTTCACCAGTATCTATATTCTATGATATATGATCTATATGCAGGAATGCAAAAAGCAATGCTCAAATATCCAGTCGCTCAACATCATAAACATCCGCGAGAAATCATAACGAAACGTTTCAAACATCAAAATGCAGCAACTAAAACAATGCCGACGATCAGCTAATAAGTAATGGAAACAATTTTCTTCTCCCACTCTCCATTCCCCCCATTTTTGATCAATTCTTCAAACATCCACTTCCCAACATCCTCTCTCGTAATTACACACCCAACCTCTTTTTTCACAGGTTGACTCTCACCAGGAATCTCAATTCCAACTCTTACAGCATTCGCACCTTTACTTTCCCCATCTTTCAAAAAACTGGGTCTCACAAGAGTCCAGTTTCCCTCATATGCCGTAACCACATCTTCCATCTTTTTCTTATCCGCATGCGGAACAGGAAGAAGCACGTGATAGAGCGGAATCATAACAACAGGGATATCTCGACCGTGTGAGGAAATTCCGGTAGTGGAGATTGCGATGATTGAAGGGTACTTAGTTGATGATGGAGACGAAGAAGATTGGATCGCTGAGATGGCAGAAATAATTATTCGAGCTGTGTCTTCGCAGATATGAGGGGTTTGACTGGTGAATTTGATGCCTTTCACCTGCAAGACCATACCGATTGCAGAGACAGTCTTGTCAACAATTACGCCATCGATGAGAAGTGTTTTCTTCACGACTTCAATATCGTGAATGTCTCCCTGGATTATATTAAGGTTTGGATATGTAGATTGTGGAAATGACGGAGTGAGCTTTGCAGGAGTTCGGGCGAGAACGTTGATTCGTGTTTTTGGGTTCGCTGCAAGAATTGCCTTCAGGAACTGAAGCCCCGTGCCTCCTGTTGCACCAAAGAGGGCTACGGTTGGTGTGGATGAAGAAGCGGCTGCAGATGCCATGCTGAATTATTGGTATTATTGGTTAAGATAAAATATTAGGAAGTTTGGATTGATGTGAAACGTGACTTTTTTGTTTTGTAATGGATATGATATAAATCCGGGAAGAAAGATCAATTTGCGATTGCAACTGAGTAGTGATTGATTTAATGAAGTTCTTGATTGATGCTGAGCAAGAGAAGCAATGAAGAAATTATTTACTGTTATATACTTAACTATTCTTTCATTTTGCTCAAACTTTTCCTTGGCCCCATCCAACATTTCACCGTCCCAATCCTAAAATAGTCCAATTTATCCCGATATTACAGCCTTCATGATGCTGCGTCATGAACTAGGACCCGAATAAGGCTCGCATGAATTCTCCACATTAAATTAAGGTTGTTTCCACATCTTGAATTCCTCCGACGGACACCCTAAGCGAGAGCTAAAAACGCCTTTGTGGAGCCAGAGAGGGTTCCATGTTCTCCCGATCACGTGAAAATGCTAGCGCCGGATAGACTTTTCCACGAGGCGGGGGAATGCCAACCGAAGTGATAAGCTAGCACTTTTAAAGCAGTAAGATGCTGTCAGCAGCAAAACGTCCAATAAGTACGGAGTACAATGATGCCTACTTAAAATTATCCATGTACTATCCATCTCCCACTTTCCACAGGCAAAAAACAAGTCAACAAACATAAAGCAGAATTTCTACAAGATGTTGCTAAGCTGAAAGGATCGGGCTGTAGCATTATGGTTTCTTGACAGATTTGCTCCTTTCAAGAGTAGTATCTTTTCGCATCCCCAGACCTTTCCCCCTATTTCCCCTTATCCTCAAGATCTACTGATATTTTGAATCGCCCCCCTACTGATTACTATGTCTGAGGCAACATAATTACGATATTCCTCTAAACAGGTTTAGGTCCACTTAACGACNTTTTTCACCTTGTAGCTTTAGTTTATTTCTGTGTCAACTAGGTTTATTTTGAATAAGGACCTTTTCCTCATGGATTTTGTGATTCACAAATAAGCTTACTACAAGTCCAATCATTCTTGGACCAACTTCTCCCAAAAAGATGCAGTGCTTATACTTTTTGGCGAGAACATAAGTATATATACTATTTCTTGTGTGGAATCTATGCTTTTAATATAGAGAGCTTTAGAATGGCAAGTAGCCACGCAGCTTTCCTGCATAATTGAAGTACTTCATGGTTTGACTTTCCCTAAATCTATAGAGATACTACAAGGGTGAAGGATTCTCATATTTCACTCAGGACCGACCCGAAAACTTCCACCTCTATACGAAATAAATGTCGACTGTTCTCAAAAAACTGCAAAGCACTATAATACAGCGACACTATTAAAATTCTAATAAATGTTCCTTTATAAAAGATGAAATAATGAATCTCAAATCCATAAGAATCGGCACTTTTATGATAGAAATTATCAGATTCTGGATACTTTGAGAGATTCGGTTTCAGAAGTTTTTCAGATATTTCAGTCCTTTCTAAAGGGTATAAACCTCGACAAAGATGGGATATTACCCATCAATACGCTTGTTCTGTGATTTTGAACGTAAGATTATGATATTTCATTAGAGAGATTGGAACTCAACCGGAGAGACGATAGTGTAGTCGGAGTTTGTTTTTTCGATAGCATTGCCATTGTTGATTTCCTTTATTCAACTCGATAACTCTGACTAAGTCCGAATGATATTCTCCTTTTAACGAACTGTCTCAAGTCATTCATGTCGTTCTTGCCATGAAGATGTACTGATATTAACTGTACCTTCGCTGTATAAGCTATGTTGGCTTATTATTGTAATCACCTTCTCTTGACAGCAGAACTTTCTTAGTGCAGCTATTTATATTTATAGCTAGATCATATATTTTTTAAAGATGGACACCTAGATATCTCAGCCTTCCTTTCTCATTCCTTTCTTTACATTTTTATACTCTGTAGCTTGCATGGCTGCAGAGAGGTTAGCCCAATCGGCTTTCTTATCTCGAGCTTTACGAGCCCGATCACGAGCCTACAATTATAAGTATATAATCTGATTATAAGGAGGAAGTAAGTACTTACTTGACGGTCAGCGGTATGGGCCTTTTGGATAATAACTCGAGCAACGTCTTTCTTCCGATCTTCATAAGCGGAATCCGCTGATCTAAATGTTGTAAAACTTGAACCATACCCATCACACTCCTCCTTTGGACAATAACTTGTCTAACTGCAACATTTTCTACTTCGTGAGGTATTTCAAATGCCGTTTTAATGATCAGTGATCCTTCTTGTCTTTAATAAAAGGTTCGGCGGCCGTATATTGGAAATGATTCTTCATCAAGACGTTCCATGATACCATTTGAGACACAGCTGAAAAGTGCATATTCACTGTTGGAGTGATCTTGATAATAACTTTCTTAGTGTGCATTTATCTTCGTTTCAAGATAATAGTCGGCACTTGTTACTGCCTTAATCCTTTCCTAGTTCTCCAGAAGATAGGTTGGCACAGGTTGGCCACTAGAGATACTCTCGAATAAGACGGCATTGTCTAAGATGAAGCCAAAGAGTCTCATTGCCTCTTGAGGCGAGTTAAATGAAGTCTGAAACACTAACAAACTTAAAGAAAGAAAGATCCAGGTGGAAGCTATTGATGTAATTGTATCACGCCCGCGTATCATGTACGGTTGAAGACCAGCATTGAAATTACGCACAAGTTGTGAAGCTTCTCCTGGAAAGATCTCTAATCCTGATGTACTCTTTTTGTAAATGATCACAATTTCCATCATGCCTCTAGTCCTGCTCAAGTATAATAGATGTTTTGTTGTTATACCATTCATTACTCTCTAGTAACATCCTGGATGGGTATACAGTGGTAAAGCGAGAAGGATTCTTGACAAGACCTTTGTGTTTCTTTGCAATGGTTTGAAACGGTGTTATCTTTTATCGTTTGCTGGAAATTTTGAATTAAATAGTTAGATGAAGTGCAAGTGAATAAAGCATTACATCCTGTCATGATTCGACGGCTGGGATCCTCCAGTGAATTCTAAATCTGCCTCCTTTTATGTAAAGTTTAAGTGAAATTCAGCAAAAGCAAGGCTTCTATCTTCTTAATCTAAGAGACAAAGATGTTTAAGACTGATATCAACCTGACCACAACATCTGGTTGTGTAATATTTAGGCCTAGAATGGATATAAATCAGCATCAAAATCTTGAGAGTGTGCATCGAATAGTCCAAGTTAAAGAAACAAAGCTGTATATGGCAAAATTGAATTGACAGCGAGATTAGAGTTGACAGCAATGAGTTCATACTCAATACCTGAGGCTAATTGTCAGTAAGGATCTGAGGCAACTTTCACCTCAAGTCCCTTTAGATCTTTGCGAACCTTCTTATGAAGGAACGAATTTATCCACATTGTTGAAAAGATTACAAGTTTTTATGTAGTTAGAATATCATTATTTACGATATACCAAGAAACTACATTATGAAGCTACTCGTTAGGCTTTGATACATTCACATTGACAATAAGATATTAAGGGAGTTTTAGACCTAAATGCATTCCATGAACTTGAAATTCAATTATCCATTGTCTACACTCGTCCAACCACCTCTCTTGCTCTTCATTCTATCCTTAGAAATATCCTTGCAACTCTCCTTTAGCAAACCAACCATATGATTTCCATAATCTTCTATGACTTGAAGAAGCTCCCAACCTTAGAATTAGTAACACTGCATGAATCAACCCCTTTCTTTCCTCGTAGAACACACCGAAACAGGTTACAAACAACCATTAACTTCTCCAAGGTCGGTCAAACTTTACTGGGCTTGCATAAGATAAGGTAGACGGACATATGTCCGTATCCGACAGGTAAGCCTATACAAACTGCAGTCCAACAGTCCCACATGGAGCGGGTGAATCGTGATGTTCAAATCCACGATCTGGTATTCCCATCTCCAACTTGATTATCTATGGAATCGTGCATATGGTTGTTCAAGAATATCCGTTGCAGTGTGACATGGAGGTAGTTGATATCAACAACATTCTTTACCCCGTACTTTTAATCAAGCATGGAGAGAATGTGTTTACAGTACCTTGTGTGGAGACATACTCCACGTGAAAACGAATAAAAAGATCAATGGAACAACAGCACATACCGTGTCATCAAAGAATAATAAAATCCCCCGTGATCCAGGCGTCATCATCACAAGACTCATAAGTAAACAAAGATATCACTTATCTTGCAAATCCACCATCCTCCG
>NCSJ02000164.1:0-92677 GCA_002812745.2 Scytalidium lignicola
TCGGACAGCAAGGTGAGAACTTTGAGTGTTAGGAAGTGAAATAACTGAGATTATGAAAGAGGGTATTAAGCAAAAATTCCACAGGAGAGAGCGCATTTTGTTATGGAGCAGAATTGACGTTCTATGAGACCTAACCCGATTCCTCGGACCGCCACACACAAACAGCGAACTGATTACCTTCTTTATATGGCTTTCATTTCCTTTGATTATCTGTACCCCTGCGGTCTCTCTATCTGCAATGCAACTCTCTGCCCAATTTACGTGCGAAGATTTTACTATTTGTTGGTTCTTTGCTCTATCCAGCTCCACTTCCTGAGAACCCAGCCAGCCACACTATCATAGCTCGGGTATCGTTTCTTTCCCCTGGATTTCCAATGGTATAATTCATACCCAATTGAGATAGTCATCTATTATTTCGACTAGAGGGCATACAGGAGAGAAAATATACAAAATTAGAACTTGATTCTCGCCTCCTATAACAGATATGAAATTCTTATTTAGACGTTTTCATTAACAAGTTTCGGCGGAGCAGCGCCGTAAGGTTACATTGAGCGTCACCAACAAAACGCCTAATTTTGTTCATTGGCCTCTAAAACTTGACATGTGTCGTACGTAAATTGTGGCTGGCTGAAGGCATTTCTTAGCGATTGAAGGGTCTAGCTTTTGCCAACGTGGAGGACCAGCATTCCACCTGCTCAGAATTGGTCAAGATGCATTCACAATCTGAGATCTTTATTAAATACGATCAAATCCTTCATAAATATCACGTTTCACATTTTCCCTCCATCCCTTCAATAAATGAGATGCGGAGAACTGTCGAACGCCGGTAAGCTCTTCCATATCATGCTTCGATATACATCAACGGTCGCGAAGATTGATATTTTGTGCATAGTATAGTAGATTAGTAATTGAAGGTACCGGCTAATAATATTTACGATATCTTGTGACGTTAAAGTGGCCCCCTTCACGTAAGTCGCTTTAGATCATGGCCTATATCCATGGATCAAAGTGGAGGCAAGAGAATGAAGCGAAGAATGTGAATTGATATATATTGAAATTTTGCTGTATTTTGGAGTATGGCAGCTACTTTACTTTCCTTATTTTGGAACTTGGCTGGATTATTGAAGGCCTTGAAGCTCCAACATAACGCTTCTTCCAACATCAAATTAATATAGCTCGCACACCGAAAGGATGTGGTGCATGGGGATATTTCTCACCAAACAAAGTGAATTTTTAATATGAAAGTATCTTTAGATCTAAAATATAAAGAGAGAAAAGGAGCTTTATATATATGATCTAAAGGCCAGAGGAAAGTTTGGCTGACGATTCGCGGCTGCCGCCGATGAGGTGGTAAATATCAGATATTATGTTAAACCATTAACGTTAATCAAAAGCATTCTATATAATTTTACATATTTATTTAGAGGCTCCTGGTTAAATCATGTGATTGCAAAGTTCTCGGGTTGAAGCACTTCAGGGCAGTGGTACTTCAACCAACCAACTTCAACCAACTAATTCGCGACACTTCTTGACGTGTCGCGATAGCCTCGTTCAATTCTTTTGCCTAACCCTCCACAAAGTAGCATTAGGTTTAAGACATGAGCCAACAATACTCACGTGGATCACATTTTAGGGACAGGAGCCGTCAAAAAGTGAAGAGGTTATGGCAGCGGTGGCTAGGAGAAGATATAGTGAGCTATGATGGAAACCAGCCTTACTACCCCGCGTTAACTCCTCTATATCGAGATAGGTCCAAGCTACAGATGGAGATTCTCGGGTCAGAAGTTCTTCGGCCAATAGTTCAATAAAAAGAGATGATAGTCCTGCATCGAAAGATCACATAGCAGCCCCGCAACGCGTTAAACGCGAAGACCCGGACCCATCTAGGACCAACGCTTCTTCAATAAGTCAGCACTTATGGGATCAAGCATACAAGAGAGCTCAACAGGATCCCGAGTTATTCGCACTGATAAACGCTTACAAGAACTATCTGGAGGATCATCATGACCCAGGACAGGATAGTAAGAATGCAATATCCGCGTATACTATAAGGGCCAGAGGGTCAGTACCCTTCTAATTACTGGTTTTTTTAGCCGATGAAAAGCTACATGAGGTTTCTGAAGGCGATGACGGTGCAAAACAACTTGAACGAATCCAGAAAATTGCTCAAAGCAAGCTCGATAGTCTAGAGCAGACTAAGCTTGCATTTTCAGTGGGGAAAAGGAAAATCGTGGTTCGAGAACAGCTTCGCAAAGTTATCAGTGTTGTATTAGTTTCCAAGGACATTATTTCTACCGCAATTTCTACAGAGCCGTGTGCTTCGCTGGCTTGGGGTGGTATCGTGGCTGTTTTACCAGTAATTCTTCCAAGACCATATTCATTCGTTTTCCTTAGCTAATCATATTTATAGCTACTGGATAGCATATTTCAGCAAGATGAAGATGCTGTAGATGGGTTTGAAAAGATCGCATTTCTTCTCATTCGGTATAAATTAATGGAAGATGAATTTCTCCTGCTGGAATCCAATAATTCAAAGTGCGTAATTGACAGACTAGACGCATAGACATAGTTTTTGAACTATCAATTAATTATGTGTTAGGTTACCAGATGGCTATCAAAACCTCGTCTCGTCAATTACACCAAAGATCATCAACATCTATTTTCAAGTCTATCGGTATCAGATCCGAATCGTCTTGCAATATGTACGCGGGAAACCACACCGCCTCCTAAGGAATTTATTCAAAGCAGATGACTGGAAGGAAATGCTGAAAAAAATCGAGGCTGAAGATCAAGAAATTGGGATTGCGGTTACGGCATTGTTGAACAACAAAACGCTGCAAATATGGAAGTCAGTTGATAATCTTCTAGGAAGCACCGAGGCAATTAAGCAATTGCAAGAGACTACTTTATCAGAGGTTGAGGTAGAAATATTCTATGGAAATAGTCTTCCGGCTAAGCTAATTACCTGAAACAGACTATACATGAGAATCAACTTCTATCATATCTACCCTTTTCCGGGAACGCTCTCTTCGATTCCCTGGAGGAGAATAGGTTAAGTAAATGTCTACCAGGCACCCAACATGAGATTTTGAAGAAGATACAAAAGTGGGCTGAAAGTCCAAGTCGGGAAATTATATTTTGGCTTCATGGGATGGCTGGTACTGGAAAGTCAAGCATTGCTCGAACCGTCGCGAATGCTCTGAACAATGGAACGCCATTTGTAGAAGAACGCCAACGCGCCAAAACGCCCGACGACGCTTTAAACGATGGATATCCCCTTATGAAACAAGACCAATTTGTTGGGTGTACATTTCTTGGAGCCAGCTATTTCTTTAGCCAAGGCGACCCTACTAGGAATAACGCTGCAAAATTCTTTTCTACAATAGCGAAGACTCTGGCACAAAGAATACCTAGACTCAGAAAACATATCATCACAGCTATCCAGCAAAATCCGGATATTGGGACAAAAGGATATGAGCAACAAGTCGAAGTTCTCATTCTTGACCCTTTTTCCATGTTAGAGAAAGAATTTTTACCGCCAATACGCTTTGCCGTTGTCATTGATGCGTTAGATGAGTGTAGAGATCCATCCGATGTCGAAACGATGCTGAATTTGTTAAGAAAATTAGAGAACCTCCGTAACGTCCAAGTCAAATTCTTAATTATCAGCAGGCCTGAAAGTCACATACATAATGCTTTACCTGAAGGAATTTTCTGTTCCTTGGCACTAGAGAAGATCCCGGTACAAGGGTTAGGGGGAGAAGACGATCTAACGCTCTTCCTAATGCATCAGCGCGAACAGATTGCTAGACGGCGCCAACTTCCTCGAGACTGGCTAAAGGATGATGAGATCAGTAAGCTTAGGGAAAAGGCAGACGGTCTTTTCATCTACGCGGCGACTGTCTGTCGGTTTCTCGATGAACACCTGGATGAAGTATCCAGAAAAGAGCGGCTGGAGAAAATTCTTCGGGGTACAACTGATTTCAATACACCTCAACAAAATCTCGACGAGATGTATCGCAAGGTCCTGGAATTCTCTGGTACAACACGGACCCAAGAAGAGAACAATAGAATGTACGCTAGCTTTAGGAACATCCTTGGGCGTATTGCTTTATTATTTGAACCAGTTTCTATTACGACGCTGAGTGAATTTCTTGACAAGAGCAAAGAGAGTGTAGATTGGGTACTGGCACAAATTCGTTCCGTTGTCGATGTTCCTGAAGATGAACTTTCTTCCCTAGGATTCGTTCATCTGTCTTTTCGCGACTTTCTCCTGAGTAAGGAGAGATGCGGTCAGGATTTATGGATTGATGAGATCGCAATTCATCAGTCTCTATTCGAGCGATCATTTGAGATAATGAATGAAAAACTTCATCAAGATATGTGCAACCTTCGACTACCGGGCACGCTTATTTCTGAGATTCCCCGGGAAAAGGTCAATGAATGCTTGCCACAGCATCTGCGGTATTCGTGCCGTTACTGGGTTCACCACCTGGAAAAGTTGGATCCTGCCCAACGCAAGGATATCGGACTGAGTGATGACGGCAAGATTCACATATTTTTGCGGGAAAAGCTCCTCTATTGGCTTGAAGCTCTCAGTTTGATTGGAGAAATGCCAGCATCAATCCTCATTATTAATCGTCTTAAGACTCTGATCAAGGTGAGTATCAGAGTAACTATCTGTTATTATTACCTGATGTAGCAACTAAGGCTTACTCGAAATCATCTTAGTCTTCCGATGCTCCACAGCTGTACGATCTGGTTCAAGATGCCAGGCGTTTCGTTCTCAGCAATCGGGCGATTATCGAACAAGCTCCAATGCAAACGTATTGTTCTGCACTTATGTTTTGCCCGATGGAAAGTATCGTACGGAAGCAATTCTCAGGTCACATCCCTCTATGGATTACGCAAACACCAGTTGTCGATAATCAGTGGAGTCCGGAGCTCTTCGTGCTCGAGAGCCACGCGGGTTGGGTTCTGTCCGTCGCAAGCTCTCCAGACGGTAATATAATTGCATCAGGGTCCACTGATGGGACGATGAGATTGTGGGATGCTGTTACGGGCGCGGAGAGATACAGGTTTCAAGATCCAATGCAGATTACCTGTGTAACATTCTCGCCGGATGGCAAAATGGTCGCATCAGGAGGTCGGGATGGAGTGGTCCGACTCCGGGAATTTAGCAAGGGAGAAGTTGTCAATTTGGCGATGGATGAGGAGGAGGATCAGGATTACTACATTACCAGCGTGGCATTCTCGCCCGAGGGTGGCATTGTGGCATCGGGGTGGGGGTCGGAGGTGAAGTGGGGGTTGCTGGCACTGTGGGACATTGAGAAAAGGAAAGCAATGCGTGTTATCGAAATCACAGAAAGTATCGATGCAATTGCATTCTCTCCAGACGGTAAAACCATCGCAGTGGGATGCACATATCGTGAAGATGGCGTTTCAGGCCGAGTCCGATTGTGGGATGTCGAGGGGGAAGACTGGCGGGAAACGACCATGGACGGATCTGTAGTTGTGTTTTTGACGGATGGGAAGCTGCTAGCTGCGGGATCTGGGGATGGGACGATCAAAGTATGGGATGCAGACACAACAGAGGAGAAGAGTGCTGTACAGTTAGATGAGTGGATCACTGCAATTGCATTTTCTCCGCGAGATAGATATACGTTGGCGGTTGGATTGGGGGATGGCACGATCACGTTTTTGAATATCGATCCAGTTGTGGGGGACGCAACCACCATGAGGATTCTGAGGGGCCACGGAAAGTTGATCACAAGTCTGGCATTCTCGTCCGACGGCGCGTTGCTAGCATTGGCGTCAGAGAGTCCTACCGTCCGCCTCTGGGACACGGCAATAAATACGGAAAGTGAAAAAAATGACTGTCAAGTCGAGTATGTCAAGTTTTCTCCCGATGGTAAACTTGCAGTGTTGAGGTTCAAAGATAATACCGTCCAGATCTGGGATGGGAGTCTGACGAACAAAGTGGTCGCTTTCGAAAATGTCCAATGGATCCATTTCTCCCAAGACAGCACGACGCTGGCGTTGGTCGGGCGCAACGGATTCCGCCTGCTTAACACACGTACTTGGGCAGAGAAAGCGATGACTCATGTCGAGGCCGATTTCGATTGGCCCACATTCTCGCCAGGCAACCGGGTAATGTGGTCGGTAACACGCGATGATAATATGTTGCATTTGTGGGATTTGGAGACGGGGAAGGAATTAATTAAACTTTCCTGCTATGATACGAGCATTTCAAGCATCTTCCTGCCGGATGAAGAGCTGGTTGCTTTTCATGCAGTAGATCTTGAAAATCTCGGTGATTTTCTGCTCCTGGAAATTGCCACTGGAAAGCGGAGAGGAATTTTACAGGGAAGAATTTATGGTAGTTTTGCATTCGATTTCGCCAGTCATTACATTGTGACAAACGTAGAGGATAACATCATAGTATATGAGGCATCCTCTGGGAAAGAGAAGTTCACTTTTCAGATTAGTAGACCTGGTGTGTTATTTGGTGTTTATGATATAGCCATCTCGCCACTCGGGAAGGTTGCAGTATTACGGTTTGCGGGCGGCCAAAATACAATCCAGCTCTGGGATGGGCTTACCGGTACACAAATCGGGACGCTTAATGTTGACGGCAATATTGTCAATATTTCCTTCTCTAATGATTCCCGGTATCTTGTGTCTAGAAGAGGCCAAATACCGCTTCCACCTCCAAGCCAGCCCTCTATTTCGGACGGGCTCCCAGAGGGAACAGAGAATTGCCTGTACGTAGGAAAACAATGGATTGTTCAAGGATTTTGGAATCTTCTTTGGCTCCCTCCGGCATACCGAGATAAAGTTTTAGTAGTGAAGGGCCAGAGGGTTATTCTCAAAGGTCAATCTAGAGAGTTGGATTTCTTAGAATTTGATCTTAGTAACACATCCTTGGTCAATCAATCATAAAGAAGGCACTCAATTTGGGTTATTCACGATAGCGAGGTTGCGCAGCGGGCCATTTAGAAACGGTAGGAATTAAACTGTTTATGACGGACTCCTAGCACGTAATCTACCTGGATGTCGCGATATTACCAGCGATGAATTGCGATCTAAAGACTCCTTTCTATAAACACACTTATTACATTACCTTTGGTCGAGACAAGACAGGCCTTAAATTTGACTATCAACAATGTCAATCGTGGTGATATTAAGGTTGAAAGAAATAGCGTATACCTCCACAAAAAAGCACGGCAAATTTAGGTTCATTCATGTGTCAGTTCCCTTTACCCTTACATGACTCCTGCCATATCTCATGGCCTTACATGGACGAAGAGAAGTTTGCATCCCTAAAATCCGTATCTTAACCGAAGAGCATTATGTCAGGTCCGAGGAGCGGCTGGATTCCAATTATCTGATCATCCTACTGCAGAACTTGGAGAGAAATTAAAAAGTCGGTGCATAATCACAACTTTTTATATCTAGGAAACATCAAAGTCCGAGAAAAATTGTCACGAAATTTATGTCTCCGATCTCGGCTCATTGTGCTTGGGCGCTTCTCTATCCATTATATGTATTGTTATTACCCAAAGCATAAAATCAACGACAATTTCTCTTGTTCAAACGCGCCTATTAAATCTGTCCATAAGGATTCTAGTACCACGAGCCCTATTTCCTAACCAAGCTGCGTACTAAACAGAGAATTCTCGAGGCGCTACGTACGTCGGCAATGCTGGTTCAATGCTTTATTCAAAGAAAACAAAACCTGATGGCCGGTGATCATTGATGTAAGATAGGATCGTTATGGCTACATAGCCTCACTCGAAGCCTTCAATAACTAGCTTAAGGCTACCAGTCCCCCACTACCTAATTGGGACTAGCTGACATGTGACTGATCGCGTCCGCACGTGACTAGTCCACCAACACTGGAACTACTCTAAAAATTGCCAACCATCGTATAGAGCTGGCCCTCGAGACTCAACACCTGTACGCGGTGAGGGCTACGAACTTGTAGTATTATAGTCAAGCAATATCTTCAGAGCCAAGATTGAGTCAGTCGAATGGATACGGTTGATAAGTCATCTTTGCGCTACGAGTCGTTATGCTAGGAGCGACCGTGTAAGTGATACGTAACCTCTATTCAACTATCATAGTTGATATGCAACCTTTATGCAATCGATTGCCCTCCGATTGATTAGTTACCTCTATACAATTGTTCGACTATTATTTACGATCACTGACTAGTTGTTGACCACCTGAACTTGCATCAGCTAAGTTCACTGCTGTATACATGAGCTTTGTATAGCCATATAATCAGAACTCATACAATCTAGTTCAAGCATTGTCAATCTCTCTTATTTGAACCTTCTATATTAACTACACAATACAAACTTATATTGAAGGGAAAATATATAAGAGAAGAATGAAAATAAAATAGTATGATAGATTTCCCGAGGTTAATCTATTATATTAAGATTAAAAAGGAATACATTGATACATTTAAAAGGATGCTCAAGAAAGTTACAATTAGAATACTAACCAATCTGAATTTTAATTCAAGTTGGAGGCTTATGGACACCTACTACAGGTCTTGATCGCAAAGAAAGGTTGGGGTATAGTGAAAGATACTTTAACGTACGAAATCGGTCTGAGTCTAACGTTGCCTATGAGTTTTATAGTGGTTGTATTGTAGTACGGAAACGTTGGTATGAGTACAAATTATACAGGAGCCTAGGAATCATAGTATTCTTAAAATCAAGATCATATACGATTGAATCATAGCTAGATATGGGGCATTAAGATAGAAGGAAGGCCTTGAAGGCTTTGATTGGGTGTATTTAGTACAGTATTATAGCTGCTCTAGGTGGCTTAGTATCCTTATAAATCAATCAATCAATCAATCATAAGACTTTATATAACAAACACGTGATGGCACTGGCCTGTGCGCTCCAGTATAGAAGCGTAGCCTGCGCTGTGGTAAAATAGCATTTTTCTTTAGTACAGAATTACTCTATTTCGTGCTTTAATAATTACAGACGTACGAGCCGTGACACATACGAGATTCCGCGAAGTCAATCGGCTGTGAGATGGAGTTGATGAGTGGCGTAGGTTACGATAGCGTGTATATACGAAAAAAAAGTTGCGTATGGCCATGATCTTTGTCCGCTGTTGAGATGGCATTTCTCATAATCTGGCAGAGTATTGAAGACCTGAAGTGTAAGCTATTTGAAATTCTCTTAATCATGAACAAGAACCCTTCGTAAAGTGTATCTAAAATGGCGCACTGACTCTTCCTCTCTACTCTAGTTGTGCTTCTGGTGCTCAAGTTCTACTCGGTGTATATTTGAAACACGACGACCATATTTGAAGGACATCCGCGAAGATTTAGCACACTGACAATCATAAGTGAGTGTTGTTTGGCACACAGCCTTTTCAAGGTCAATGTTGTATATTCATTCTGGTATATGAGGTAGGGTACAGTATATATCATCATATAGCAAAGAGAGTTAGAACAAGGTACAATCACAATTGTCACTTAATTTTCCTATAGTGTCAAATATGTGAAACAAGCGGACCTAGATATTGGGCCACCCAAAGCGCGATAAAAAAGGCAGTTTGCACATTTGCATAACTGACGATGGGACTGTACAAAAATAGATCTTGTTGGTATGACACTAACTAGGTTGGGTTATAAAAATAATGTTTATCTCTCATGGTTGACGCAGTGTGCAGAAGCCGGCGCCCTAACAGGGGCAATTCGGGAATATTCATCCATTTTGTCCACTGTTCTACTACAGGTACCTGGGGAAGTAGCCATCCCATTGAAGGCGTGACTGGGATTAGGATGCAGGTCAAGGATGAGTTGCGGTTGGTCCCGCAGGATCGACGACATGGGTAAGTAATTACTAAGCAGTATAACAAAGACCATCAGGAACCGTTTAGTCTCCATTAGTTAGCTGAGGAAGAAGACCGTTTAGTATAAAAGGCTAGGCATGAAGATGAACTACGAATTGTATGTGTTCACAGTGGCTCGAACACATACAAAGCAAGAATTCATATGTTAGTTAAATCTCACCGCAAATCTCTCCTACACATCCATCTATTGAAAATACATAATACGAGATTATATTGAAAGAAAGACATAAATTATGATACGTCAGTATAAAAGCAGCCGAATAGGGCGTCTGAGGCAGGGTTGGAATACTGGAGGCCCAAAAGAACACACTGAAAAAATGGTTAAACGGATAGCAGATGTGATAAAGTAATGTGAGATACCTACCAGTCAAGAATGAAGTCTTGAAAGCTCACGGGTAGTAACTTCTGGTCTTAATTGAAGAGAAGGGTCAGAGAGTGTTAAGAGACCTCCTTGCAGAGGTTAACAGAATTGAACGAGGGAAAGAGCTAACTGTACAATGGCCGGCAGCCTCTATCCTCTCCATAGTTGCCGCTTCTAGTAGATCACCGCTTTTCCCAGTAGTTGACCATTATTTTCAGTCGCCCATCATTTTCTCCGATAGACGATTTCATGTGGATCTGCACCAGCCCTTTTAGCATACGATGCCCACTTAACTTCATCGTGGACGCAATTTGACCCTAAAACGGCAACTTCGGTACGGAAACATCACCACGTAACTCCGTAAGGCCTTTAAATCACGATGAAATGTATCTCCTGTTTTATGAGGCTAGACCTAGGAATACGGAAATACGAAGCCTTTGATGGAGCTGATGGCTTTTCTTTTTTAGCTCCAGACAGCTGCCAGATATTTTACGACCCTAAATCAATCAACGCTAATCAATCAGCTATCAAGCTAGTTTCTTTTGTGAGATGTAACCAAGCCGATGGTGGCGTCCCACATTTTGCGTGGATAGGACGGAAAGCTTTCTTCTTCGGCCACGGATGTAACTCCGCGCGACGTGAAAGGAGCGATGGGCAATGCCCATGCCCGCATTTCTGGAGTTGGTATCGTGAACTTTCTCGTACACCACGGTTTTCCACGATTTTCACCTCTACTGAATGTATTTTTTTAAATTTTTTGTATCTATTGAGAGTGAATAACGTATACATGTAGAGTCGCTGCGATGATGATCTTTTCTGTTCTGTCGCTTTCGTGGGGATTTGGCGGAGGGCGGGGTAGGTGAGGCGGGGGATTGAAGGGGGGGCGACTCAAAATGTGGGACAGTACGGTAACACAACGGAGTTTGCAGCTGAGTCCGCGGGGCTTCAAGAAGAAACTACACGGACTTTAAGGTCTTATGCATCGGTATTCCGTAGAGACTTTAGTTGATTTATTACGAGATAAATAGTTGAAAGTACCCCTGATATGTAATTCAGGGGGGAAATAACTCTATTGGATCTTTTACGTTTTCGAGTTTTCTTTGCGATTAATTAAAACTAAACAAAACAGACTACTAACTATTATCATGGCGGGCACTAAAATCGATGTCCACGCTCATATCAGCCCGGATTTCCTCACCCAGGCTATGACCGAGGCCGGCCATGCGCAGCCAGATGGTATGCCCAGTATTCCTCCATGGAGCGAAGAGCTCCAGCTGGAATTCATGGCCAGCGCCGACATCAAGAAATCCTATATCAGCGTCAGCTCTCCTGGCGTGACGTTCCAGAGCGACAGCGCCAAGGTCAAGAGCCTTGCGAGAAAATGCAACGACTATGTCGCCGACCTACAACAGCGCAACCCTGGCAAATTCGGATCATTCGCCGCCCTTCCAATTCCAGATATCCCAGCTTGTCTGGAGGAAGTTGCATACGCCTTGGACACGTTAAAGGCAGATGGGTTCACCATGCTTACGAGCTACAATGGAGTTTATCTTGGTGATAAGGTCCTAGATCCGCTATTCAAAGAACTCAATAGACGCAAGGCGACGGTCTTCTTACATCCTACCAGTCCGTGCCCATGCTACGATGGAAAAAACCATCGATTTAAGCCCCTCGACCTTCCGAACCCCGTGATGGAATTTTTCTTCGATGCAGCCCGTGCGGTTGTCAACCTCATTGTATCTGGCACCGTCTCAGCTAACCCAGATATCACCTTCATAATACCCCACTGCGGCGGTGTTCTGCCTCCCATCGTTGACCGCTTCACCTTCTTTAGCTCCAAGATCCTCTTCTCCGCGTCCGGACCACAAGTAACCGCCGAAGAGATCCAAGACATTCTCCGCAACAGATTCTATTACGATCTCGCGGGGTTTTCAATGGGAAATCAGATACATGGTCTGTTGAGATTCACAGGACCGGATCGGTTGATGTATGGAACCGATTATCCGTACACGCCAGCTGAGGGAATTGCATTCCAGGCGGAGGAGATGGATGCGGAGGCTAAGAAGCTGTGGAGTGCAGAAGAAATCAAGGCGGTGTATTCCGGGAATGCTGAGAAGCACTTTTCTAAGTAAAATATTTATAAAGAAAAAGAACTCTCCATTCAGTCAGGAATGGGAAAATTGAATGTAATACAAACCAACCCTCTATGTCCATTTGTTATTATTATCTACTGTCTGGAGTCTGGAGTCTGAAGGTGTAAGCAAGTGATTAGATAATTTACAGTTAGAACTCATTACATGAAGTTAATAGAAATGAGACTACCTTAAATATAGATGTCAAGGGTAGGAGCTCCTTCCTGGAGAGTTGATAATCTCAAGTACGTTCTACTACTAGAAAGACTCCGCCGAAATGATTCTCCTGACGTCATGGGTAAAAATATAATCTATTCTTTCATTCTTTCGTTTTTCCCTTCTATGAGAGCATATAGTCAAATTTGGCTGTATAATAAGCATGTTTATTTATAATCACGCAAACTTCACCCCGTTTCTCAACGTCCCTATCTTCGATATCTGGACCTCCATTTTCGTCCCAGGAACCAAATATTTCGGTGGATTCATCCCAGCTCCAACACCTCCTGGCGTACCAGTCATGATTACGCTTCCCTTCTGCAAGGTCGTTCCGCTACTTAAATAGGAGATCAAATACGCACAACCAAACAACAAATCCGACACACCCTCCGCCTGTCTCACCTCTCCATCGACGATGGTCTTCAACTGCAGCTTTGACGGATCCCCAATGAGTGACGGGTTGACCAGACACGGACCGAGAGGCGCAAAAGTGTCGAATCCTTTGCTGAAACCCCACTGTGGAACTCGGCCTGCCAGTGCGGGGTCTCTTTGCAATTTTCGAGACGAGACGTCGTTTCCACAGGTGTAGGCCGCGACGTACGAGAGCGCATCGGCTTCAGAGACGTTTTTGCAGTCTCGTTCAATGACGATGCACTTTATTCAGTGGTTAGTTATGTGTGTGGAATTATATGCTGGATTTTTAAGTTAACTTGGAGAGAAGCTTACCAATTCGCCTTCGTAGTCTGCTTGGTCGTCTTGACAGATTTTAGGAATGATTACATCGGCGTTGTGATCGGTGACGGTGGTGTTGGGTTTGAAGAAGATGAAGGGAAAGGGCGGTGGTGTTCGTCCAGCTTCCTTGACTGGATATTTATATTAATTATTTTCAACTCTTAAGAAATATTTGATATCGGACTCACTGTGCTTTGCATAATTGAGTCCGACGCATCTTAGGATCGGGACTTCTTCTGCAGCCAATGGCCCGAGCAATTGCTTCACCGTGACGATTTCATCTGATACCTTGGTTGCCCCCGTAGTGTCATATATGTCTGAACCTACAATCACCTTGGCTTGGAGCTTCGTCTCCGCCGCTGTATCCCCCAAGTCGAAATCGGGTGACGGGAGGATGGGCTCCCCTCGCAGGACGCGACCGTCAGTTGCTACAAATCGGATTAAACGTTCCCAGACAACCATTTTGGAGAATTTTGACAGTTAATTACTAGAATATCAAAATCAAAAATCAAAAACAAAACGCCTCTTGCATAAGGATTACTTGATTCAAATAGGTTGGGTGGTGCCGGGGAATGGATGGATACATCGCGTCCATGATCCCGATGGAAACCCGCTGCCCCTCATTGTGATGTTTCCGACATCAGCCACACCGCGTAGATGAACCCGAGAGCACCGCCACAGCTGTGAGGGGTAATTAAATGCGGAGACACTTCCGACTCCGGATAAGCTCTCCCTCCGGATGACTGCATCAGCAAAGATTAAAGTTTAAAGAAGGTTCCCGGGGTCAGGGGCTGTTGGTGGCAAAATTAATGGAAAAAATGATTACTATTTTACATTCTTAACGACTGCAACTACATGACTCCTCAATTCGACTTGAAGTTAAATATTTTAAATATTTTTTTCTTCTAAAAATAAACTTACAAGTTCATAATCGTGGTGTTAAACAAATGGGACAGGATCTTACGATCAATACGATAATATTGCTGCGGTTGCAATTGCTATTGAATTTGTGAATTTCAGTGGTCTGATAGCTGGCAACTCTGGCAAGTCAGGAACTTGTACATGGTTATCTAAAAGCTCTCATTGCTGGGCTAATAATCAACGATCTGAGTAAGTTATAGTAATATTAAGTTAACTATAAATAACGTCAAAGAGAGCATGGCACCGTGTGCGTACGTACGTACTGTACTGTACAGTATCAACGCATTATACTATATAATGCGGAGAAAGGAGATACTAAGAGGATAATTCATTGTTCATTGTGACGTGCTTACTCGGATCCGAGAGGCATTGATTAAATTTCACGACTTGCCTTATTTTGGCTTATTGCAGTAATGATGGTCCGGTTCTGTATCCTCTTGCCTCTTTGCCTCTTCTTGACACATTGCCTCTTCTTAGCCCACGTAGCCCATTGCCCTCTCACATGCTACCCACGGATTTTCGGGCTTTACTTTCGATCTCCGCAACCCTTCTTCAATCCCGTCCCACAGCTTCCGGGTCCCCACAAAGATATGGCGATAAGTCGTCCAGTTGACTAAGCCCCGATAGCGTTGTTGATCCGGGGATACATACGCCTCCGTCCGTCTTAGGCCCGCCAATCGGCTGCACTGATACCACGGCTCCAAGCAGCTACAGGAGGATCAAAGATAGGTTACGGATCTCATGATATGTTGAAAATGGTTAAAAACTCCGGCTCAGCCATTAATTGGCCTGTAGATGAAGGTCTGATAACCATTTGTATTCATTATACTTTTTCTTGATGATCTATAGGTTGAATATCATATAAATAAAAATACAATGGTTGATTTCAAGAACCCCCAGAGCTCAGGCACGATTGTTCAGGTCTCTGTCTTACCGACAGGATGGCTATACCTTCCAGACACATGGATCTTTGCAGACGGTAAACCAGGTGTGAAGTACTGGTCCCCCGACTTCTCCTTTCTCGTGCGGCATCCTTCTGGAAAGAATGTGCTCTTTGACCTCGGCATGCGCAAGGTAAACCCTCCTTCGTCTCTTCCGACCTTTATCAATCTCAAATAATGAATATATTACTGATAATTGGAGAAAAAGGATTTCGAGAAGATTCCCGTTGCGATCCAAGTCACCTTCCCTATTATCGAACCCTACGTACCTAAAGATGCCTTCGACCTTCTCATGGAAGGACCTGTGCACCCACGGGAAATCCACGCTGTGATTCTCAGCCATCTGCACTTCGACCATGTCGGAGACGTGAACCGCTTCCCATACGCTGAGATCATCGCGGGCGCTGGCGCTCGTGCAGAAGCGGGACCAGGCTGGCCAGAGGCTCAGGCATCCCCCTTCGACAGCAGTGTTCTACTCCATCCTAAATACCGAGAACTACCTGAGTCCGGCCCAGGTTTCGTAGCCGTAGGAAACTTCCCCAAAGCGTACGACTACTTCGGTGATGGTAGCTTCTATCTTCTCGATGCACCTGGACACATGGCGGGACATCAGATGGGTCTTGCACGAACGGGTGAGAATGAGTGGATTGTGATGGGTGGCGACTGCTGTCACCATAATGACCTGGTAGCGAACCCATTGAGGTCTATCAGTGTAAAGGATGGTCCTGGCGGAGCTGGATCTGGATTCCATAGATTTCCTGATCTCGCCACGTCAACTATTGAGAAATTGAGGGTCATGAGGGCGTATAGTAATGTGCTGACGGTGTTGGCGCATGATGCTAGTGTGCAAGGAAAGGTGCCATTGTATCCTTACAACGTGAATGGGTGGAATAAATGATAATCGTGAATGGATAACATGAATGAGAAATGAATACCTTTTTATCTATGTACTTTGCACATAAAAATGTACTATGAACATTATGGAAGAGGAAGGCGAGAATGCGTCTGAGATGTGTGAATAAGATGTATTGAGTATCTGAATAAATCTCGGCGTCGTACAATTACCAGCTAAATATATGGAGGATTCGCAAATATGTGCAAGACGTATTATCCAAACTCAGGTAGTTTCGCTGGTATCAGCCAACTACTGAGCACAAAAAGGGGAAGATCAGAGCTAGGGTATGGTGAATATCTTTATAATTTAGTGTCAGACATATGCCGCAAATATGACACGGCTTGTCCATACCAATTCCGTCACATAAGACTGCACACTTTTCAATTACCGTAATATAATCGATTACACTCAATAAGTCACTTCAGTTACCCGTATTTATTCTTTCCACTCCTATTAGTAAACTTTGACAATGACATTAAATGCCAGGTCCCATGTGATTGGCTAAAATATACGTTATCTCTTTTAGAACTCCGAGTTTTAAATAAGGTTAACAGTATCTTTATATTATTATTTGTTCGCAACTATCCCGTCCTCCGATAAAAGTTGGAGTCACTACCATGTGCATACTCTTCTTAGCCCCGACGATAGTAGCCTACGTCATATCCAGAAACTTCTCCGGGCATGAACTTTCTCTTTCCATTGAAGTCAATATCACCAGCATTTCCACGAAAGACTCCGCTGACCGTTCTCTCTTCCCAAATAGTTACCTCACCACTTCCATCCAAAGGTCTCCCTGTATCATCCTCTGTTCCGCGCCATTGGAACCCCATTGGAGTGTTATGCACAAGTCCGTCAGGAGACAAGCTTAGGAGGAGATATTCATCCACTATGCCAACATCAAAATGTCCCCAGACCCTTTTTTGCTGCTTATCAACGTGAAAGTGAATAGTCAAACCTTGAGACTTACTAGGCCAGTCACCTTCATCTGCTTCGCTAGTAATGTTGAAAATTCCTGTAACAGACCTCACAAATTTGTATTGGTCGTCTTCAGTCCGTTCTTGAGATGTGGTAGATGATGAAGGTTTTGGTGGTAAATTCGCTACTCTCATCATTTGGCTTATTATCTAATTCGGGGTAAATGATCGTGGTACTTCTTCTTCTGCAAATATGTTGTGATCGTTCTAATCGTCAATGACATCCTAGATAGAAAGCGACACAAGTGGAGGCCCGAATGGTGTCTTCCCGTGGAATTCACAACAACAACAGAACCTCAAACGCCAGCAGTGGGAGGAACAGCAACGCGAAATGCAGCAGGCGAACATGCAGGCCCAGGTGCAAAGGCAGATACGACAAGAGAACATACGCCAGCAACAACTTACGCAGCGAGAGCGTCAGTTTGAAATGAGAGAGCAGCGTTTGGAGTAGGAGGTGAGATGTAACATGGGACAGAGGAGGTTTTGATGTTTGGTGAACATGTCATGCTTAGCTTGCGTTTGCTTCTCAGACAGTTCGAATGTTAGGATGTTTAAAGACTAATAAGAAAGTTTTACATGAATAAAGATAGAAAGAAGTTACTCATAACCTATTTCTTAATTCTTTTTTATATATTATAATTATTATTTTGAAATGTTTTTCATTTTGTCTGTACACTAAGTTCTCTTAATTAAATCTGTAAAAGTAAGTTTTAAAGTATAACATCGAGGTCAAAGCACGATATTCAAAGAGAGTTTACCGAAACAGAGTTTCAAAGCTTAAATCATTATTAATTCTTATTATTACTTCCAGCCAGCCTAGTAATAGTAGACCTAACTAAAGTAGTATGATCCAAAACCAGGCTATATCATCTTACATCAATTATCGTAGTCATAAGAATCCAAGTCAAAGTCACTTCCGAATTCACCATTATCATCATTCTCAAAACCACCAACTTCATCCACAACCAGCTCCTCTTCCTTCTCAAACACAACTTTCCCTGCCTTCAAAATAACAGCCATACGATTACTTAGCGGGCTAAGACCTTCCTTCATAGCTTTCATGAAGGCAAGTTGTTTTCCGCACATCCACCAGGGAAAGTTACCATTAGGATACTTTTTATATGTAACAGAAGCTTTTAACAAGGTCCAGGATCCAAACTCTTCGCTTAGTAAACCGATGTCAGGAAATAAACTGCTCTCCTTAAGGATGTTGATATCCTCTTCATTTGGGGAAATACGATGCCACAGTGTGTAGCATTCAAGAACGCATTCCTGAAACTTGTTCTTTCTATTTTTTCTGCTGCAAGCAATACTCCAAGCCTGCTTCACGTTGTTGATATCATCTTTTAATTTCATATAGACCTCTTTGCATGCCCCATCCGTCTTTGAACGCCGCTCAAAGTCTTCGGCTAAAATAGTGAGGTCCTTATCGTAGGGGTCTTCTTTGTGTATAGTTTTTTTTATTTTCCTTTCGGATTCCCTGACCGTTTCTATAATTACATCGTTTAGATACCTGACAATATTGTCCTTGTTGGACTGGGTCCTGGAAAGCTCTTTATTGATTTCCTTCTTCATTTTATTCCAAGAATCTTCAGTTAGTATATCGCCTTGTTTAGCCGCGTCAACAAGTTTACTGCACAACAAGCCCAATCGCAACGAGGCACGTGAATCAAGCGGCTCATTAGCTTGAGTAATGTTCTTTTTGAAATTCGTGCATATACCAAGGAAGTTTAATTTCGTGTTGAATATGCAACTGCGCTCAAGAAACACCTGTACGGGATCCGCGTGGCCCTCGGATAGTATATCCTCGTAAGTAGCTTTATCCTTGGTCAGATAGCCTTCCTTATAAAAGTCTATGTGCCCAGGCTCTGGCTTGTTTTGAAAGTTGTTGACTATGTTCTCATCCCAACATATCCAACAACGATCGCCGTCGTAGTCGCCGCCACTCAGTTTGTCTGCTAGGGGCCTGGAGCCCTTACGTGAGAAGAGTGTTACATCTTTGATATCCTTGAGTTGCGGAATATAGCGTGCTTTGACCTTTTGAATATCACTCGGTAAATGAGCTGGCGATCTGGAGACGAGAATATCTTTTCCGTCTAAGAAAAGCAGACTCTCACCAGTTATCTCTTCAATAAAGGGTCTCGAAAAGGTAAGATGGACCTCATCCTCCTTTAGCTGCCCAGAAAAATCTACCCCTATGAAGGTATTTGTGGATTTTGGGACGATAATATGAAACTTGTCCTTGAGACTTTGGAGTTTCCTGCTGAACATTTTCTGAACGCGATCCTCGATGAATTCTAATTTATTCGGAAGAAATCCAGCATCAAGAAGCATATTTATCTGATCACTGTATTCTTCTGGTAAGCCACCAAGGTAGCATATGGCCGTAGACTCTTTCTGTCTATTTCCCGATTCTATTTGGACCCACCTCCGCAACTTCTGAGGGCTTTCGCGAGCATCGTTGACCTGTTCTACTCTAAATCGAAGTTCATCTTTAAGTATTGTCGCAAGGATTTGCCTCATGATCTGAGGCGTGGTTTCTCCATGATCAAGTACTGCAATGAATTGTTCATTCACACGGGCAGGCCTGCACGGTGTGGATGTTGTTGACACTTCAAAGGTACGATGAGCTGGATCATATTCAACACTTGGGTCACGCTTCCATTTCGTTTGAGACCCGTATATCTTAATCCATATCCCACTAGAACCGTTATTTTCGGTGTCAAGCAACCAGAGACCTTTCGCACCACCAATTCGACCCTGGAATGCACTTGGTAGCTCATGCAAACCTAACTTATCTCGGATTGCGATGGCCATTTTTCGTGACATGCGGCCACAACCGTCATTCATGACGAGTTTGGATTCGATATCAGGTTTAAGGTCATCCAAGTCTTCAATTTCATTGGGTTCTAGCGTAATAGTTTCCCTTGTCCTTGACTGTCCTGTGTAAATGTCAGTACCTATTCACAAATAATCTTTTACTAAGGCTTACCTAGAGAGATTCGACTGAAAAGCTTCAAATACGACTGTTCCTGGTTTTCTTCTAAAGGGATCAACCACCGTAACATCTCGCCTAGTTTCATATTCTTATGGTCGAACCGTGATGTATCAAAATCTGGACTTTGTGTAGCAAAGAAAAAGTGGTCATGGAGGTAAATCTTTCTCTCCTCTCTATACATATTGTTCTCAACTACTTCTATTGTAGGGTCGTCTCTTGGAGTAACGGAAAACCATTGCCAAGTCCTGTTGAGAAAAGAATGCTGTGACCGCGAAATCCATTTTATAAGCCGGCTATGAATTTGGTTTTCAGTGGCAGTGGCATTCTTGAAATCGATTTTCGGGGAAGGGACACCAATAGTCAGAAAGCGATCTGCTCCAAATTTCCTACTCAATCGTGATTGTAATTCCAACTTCAAGGGATCAAATTCAATAACGATCTTGTTCTTTTTAATGGTGAGCGTAGCTGTGATGCATATTCCAAAAGGTGATTTTGTCTTCTCCTTTGCAATTGCCGCTGCCCATACTTTTGAGCTTGTGCGTTCCGGTAACTTCTTTCCTTTGAGTGCTGGAAGATCTTTAAGACAGCTCCAGAAATCATTGTAATCTTTAAAGCTTGGTAGTGTCAAGTTTTGAGGAATGGTCACCTTGGCATGCGCAAAGATACGGATGACTTCATATCGAACATAGAATGGGGTATTTTTCAAGAAAGCCGGTAATGTAGCTAGTAGTTATCAGCGGTCAATGAACAAAATAGATAGAAGCAGCATATTCATCCAAACTTACGGAAAGCTTCTTCAAACGGATCTAACTTCTCGACTTCAGGTTTAACAGGTAATGGAAGGTCATACTCCTCGTCAAGAACTGTGCTTCCATATGAAGTCTCGTTGTCCGAGAATCTATCCACGTCGTCGACGAATGGTGCAGATTGGAATGAATTATAACCTGAATCCACTACATAATCTCTGGCGATTGCTTTCTGCGAGAAAGATTCATGTTCTTCAGAGAGACTGTCTTCAGGGGCAGTTGAATAGCTGCTTGAGGATGAAGTAGAGGGAGAGCGTGGTTCCAATTCTGATTGGTAAAGAGTCGGACGCGATGGTGCTATATCTACATTTAATAATGTAAGAGCAGGTGGTATGACTAGAGAAGTAGCAGTCGATTGTTGATCAGGTTCTGGAGATGAGAGAGACTGTTCATTGGCGCTTGCGTATGCCGATCTAGCATCCAGGCTAGGCCTAAAATTGCCTTGGTCATTGCCATCATGCTCCCGATCCGACGATGAGTGGATTTCCTTTTGTCGAAAAACAAGAGGAGCTATGTCTCCATCCACCGCCGATAGGATTGCTTGATGTCCTAAATCGAGTTGTGTTGAGCTGCTACTGGGACTTACATCTTGTTGATGATGGCCAATGCTTAGACGGCCCTTTAAGATCCGGTCGTAATGTGGTTTCAAAATGGAAAGCAACAGATGAAGCAGCTTCTGCCGCCGAGAGGTGGCTAGTGCTGTATCACGATCTAAAAGAGACAGAGCTGATGGTGATTCTCCCTCAATATTACTCTGACCTAACAGTAACCTTGTCGCCCTAGTCCCAAAGACTTCCAGACACTCTTCAAGACAGTCTCTGTCTTTGAAAAATAGAAACCTGATGCTAGAGATGCACCTGGCCGCGGTTTCTCCACCTTCATTTAGTATCCGGCTCTGACGGGCTTGAGGTGAGAGCTTCACAGTGTCAAGCTTCAGGCCTAGGTCCCATTTTCTAGAGAAGTCATTGACCAATTGAACCAAGTCTACATCACTCCGCCTAGACGGGGTGCTTGGTGAACTTGTCGCCATTATTCTGCTATCTTCTGGAAAGTGGAGAAAGAGGTGATCGCAAATATGAGGCTGTAAATAAGACGGTAAAATCAGTCAGAGAGGCAGTATCAATGTTGCGACAAATGATTTCACCTTTACTAGAATGACGCTGTCTCTCGCGGGAAAAGACAACGTGCCATTATTACACTAATATTTATTGTTCGACATGATGCCGTTTCTATTGAAGTATTAGGGATTCTATCTGAAACGAAATAAAAGTTGTCATATTTTCGCTAGCGAGACACTGGATCCCTTGTTTCCGACAAGGAGCGTTTGTTTGCTCATAGACCTAATCAACTAAACCTAAAATTCAACTCTTAAAATTCGTTACTCCTAATATAAAATAATTATTTTTAATGTTAATTAATTTCTCTGATTTTAGCACCATATCTTTATAGTATTGAAGCATGTCTCCGGTTTGAGCACTCGGCTCTCAGCGAATGTAAGTGTTGGTAGAATAGTGGTTACGTACACGTGATATTCACGTGCCCCTGTAAGCTAGTCCCGATTAGGTAGTGGGAACGAGCGAAGCTCCTACAGCTTCGCCCTCCCACCCCTAATCGTACAACAACCATGGAATAGCACAACGAGTATATTACGTATAATTGCGTACCGTACTTCGTGCTACAGGTGAACCGACAGTAAGCATCCTTAAACCCTAATTTCAATTAATACAGATA
Source organism: Scytalidium lignicola (assembly GCA_002812745.2). Classification (NCBI taxonomy): domain Eukaryota; kingdom Fungi; phylum Ascomycota; class Leotiomycetes; genus Scytalidium; species Scytalidium lignicola. Next base: position 22,596 of record NCSJ02000164.1, read on the forward strand.
TACACGACGTAAGATTTAGATAGTTAGATCTTGATTCGATGTGATTCTCCCATATCATGTGTTTTGTCGAAACATAGGTAGATAATAGTATGGCTATTTGTATGGAGGGCCTCGAAAGAATGAACAGCCTTGAGGGTATAGCAAGCCGGAGAACGTAGAGAATTTTGAGAATATAATGAGGCTTTAAAAATTCATGAGAATGTGTATCAAGGATTGTACTAATCAATTCGCTTTGCCTTTTCAAAGAATCATTTTTGTTTTCCTTTCTGTGCTCTCTAGTCTATAATATCGACCAAGGTTTTCTACTATTTCGCGTTCTAGTTAGAGATATACTTCATAACATTAACACTTGAGAAAATACGTAGCCATATCTTCAAGACGCGCGGCTACAGTTCCAACCAGGTCCATTATGGTTGGAAGCCCTAATATATGAAACGAGTAAGTAAGACTAAACGTCATATTAAACCAGGAGCTGTCTGTTCCTGCAGCTAATAATAAGATCAAATGCATCAAGTAAAACAGCTATGAGCAAGCGAGAAAGAAGTAAAATGTATGTACTAAAAGTACATTCACAAGATTAAATTTCCGTTATTATATTACCTCGTTCCAGTCATGAATAAAAAAAAAATACGCCACCCATATCTTTACAGCAGTTGATAAACGTTAAGTTCCTAATGCCAGCATTATGGCGACGTTGCCGCCCATTCAGAAGTTCATATAATCAGCCAATTGGGAATGTTTCCAGCATGCCCTTAGAAAATTCCATGGCCTGTCGCATAATCTCTATCCAATCCAATTACGCATCAGATACAGCCCGTAAAAATATCCAGAAACCAAGAATTGTTACCCAAAAGCTTTGCAAATGACAAAGCTTCTACAATAATCCAAATGTGAACTTTTCACATTTTTCAAACATCGAATCTTACAAGCAGCAAGGATAGTCACTCGCATCACCATCATTAACAAGATGATTCCTAGCACCTTCATCATTTGCTACCAGCAATGAACTGCCTCTATAACGTCCTGTTGGATCCCTCGCGTTGGCCACGGAACTGGAAAATGCACTTCCTGTGATCCCGAAGAAAAAGTCACTCTTCAGCATGATACCCATATCAACTGCGCCCTGGAAGTCAAACGCCAGCTCATTGATAGCGTTTAGTACTTGTTTATCACCAGATGCTTCTGCTAGAGCCCATTTATGCGTGACATCCCACCCGCGTTCGTTACCCGCGCTGACAAATTTCTCGACCTGGTCGCTATCTCCACATGCAAGGTATACTAGCGGTTTCTTAGCATTGAGGTCGGGAGAGCCGTATTTCACCCATGCGCGATCAAGGGCATCCAGATCGCGCGAGAGTTGGTCATCGAGCGAAGACCAGATGGTATCGTTTTCGACGCGAAAATGGACTCCGTAGAAGGGTCGTGCATTTATCTGCTTCAACAATTTATCGACTATCTTCCTCGGCCCTTCGTTAAATCGAATCAGCGAAGAGATATCATTCCACAAGCGCAGCTCTCTGTGTGTTGGGTCGTCGGTGATGCGAAAGAGGAGGAATTGAGCGCCCATAGTGACAATTGTAATGCCCTTGGCTGAGTCGTTACGATTCGGATTGAGGGAGGAGAGCTGTTCCAGAAAAGCCATTTGCTCGTCAAAGTGCGTTTTGAATGGGCGGCCGACCCAGAAGAAGCCCTTCACGGCAACATAGCTCGGAGGCATATCAATTGACCAGCGATTCTTCACTGCAACCTCTGTATCCAATTTCGACGGGTGGATAATCTTCATTTTTGGACATGCGCGTGCAAAACTATCGATCACATGTTGTGCGTCGAACCATTCATCGTAAGTCAGGTATTTGTCGGGGTTGAGGAGATTGTACTCGAGCAGGTTGGTCGGATCGCGAATTGGCATTGAGGGAAGGATGAGGCCAGTACCAGCTTCGACGGCCATTTTCAGGCAGACCTTGACTTGCGAAATTATGGAGGTCAATCCCGCATGCATATTATTACATTGGAGGTAAACATCGTCTTCAGGCCATGAATTGCTCTCGCATACTTCTCTCAGCGCGGGGAAGTCGTATTCTGCAGGCGTGTCGACCGAGAAGGCCTGATCGAAGTAGGTGCGCAATGGCAGATTGGGTGTATATACGCTCTTGTCTTTGTTTTCCTCTTTCGTTGTTGTTAAAGCGTCGGGTTGGGTCTCCATCAATGGCTTCTTGCTCGCATGTGAATCCTCAACCTCCTGAGCCACAGCTTCTGGCGAAGGGGATGATGAGCTGGTGCCCGAGGTCGTGCGCAACGAAGCACCTGGCAATTGGGCGGCGATCCACCATATCAAGACTAAGGAGATGAAGATGAGGGAAGCAGATATGGCGTTCTTTCGGACAATCATGTTGGGCATGAGAGGGGATGGAGGAAGAATCTGGGGGGGAGAAGGGGAGATTTAAGGTTAAACAGGTTTCGCCGAGGCACATGCTTTGGTGCCGGTTTAGTCAGCCAACGACGTCATGTGGCATTAAGAGGGATCCATAAGAGAATCGTCTTGAGGAATGAAATATTTCTGGACTCAATAATATAATAATACTAAACAAAGCTAGATTCTATTAAATTTGATATACAGGTGAAAATACGTAGGGAGATGAGTATTCTCACGTGACTCTATATCACATGATGTAGAATTGCACTTTACTCCAACTGTTAAATGGGAATTAAAGTGCACGGTTGTTTATAATAAGTATAGTAGATAGGAAATGGAGTTTTTATAAAATATATTTGTATTTTTGCTTTGAATCATTTTCCCATTGTCTTAGGAGACATCTGTCAAACTGGCCCTAGATCTCGTTCAACTGTACCGACAGAACACAAGAGCGTGTCTGGCATATCCGTGCCAATCTAGCGGGTGTTCCCGGGCTTCAGATATGCGTTCAGGATCATATTCTTCCTCGTCTTCGCTTTGTGATTCAGTCTCCTCGCTGTCCGGATGTTGCTGCTCATATTCAATCTCAGCTTGGAAGTGATCCTGACCTGGACCAGAGTCTATGAGAAAGGCGCCCTTGAGGGATCCTAACTCGCAAGTGCCCCAGAAGCGATCGTGGTCCCTGATCAACCGAATTCAATAAACGTAGCCATAAGTGGGCAGGTAGTTTTATTGTACTTTGTATATAGCCTGGATTTGCCAGAGGCGGTCTCGGAAATACCTACTATCGAATAATAAATTGCTAATATGTTTGTTGTTCCACACGCTTTTCGTAGAGGCTTCGTAGATGGAATTATCGAGTTTCTTTCACCCATCCTCATCTCCTTTGCCCGATGGCGTGACGTCTTCACGTTTCATTTTTGGCATTGGTGATAATGTTTGTTCTTGAATCAAGGGTGGTATTAGGAATCGGTGACTCTATTTTACGGTATTAGTTGGATCTTTAAAATTGAATGCATTTGGGGGACCAGCTTCAATATATTAAGTAATAAGCAGATAAGGCATTTTTGCCAGTTGGAGTACAGTGCGAATAGCTATACTACAATGCAACTCCAGTAGAATTTATGGGATATGGAGATAATCGATCACTTTGCTTGACAAAAATTGTCCTCATATACTTAGAAAAGATAATAGCTTGGCGTTATTTAATCCTGATAGCTGCGAGCCTTTACTTTCTAAGTGATAAAAAAGTGAATGCTTCGATAATTCGGATAAACCTCTTTACACTATGCCCATACATCCTCCTGCCACTTTCTGTGCCTCTTACTCTGCTCCACCCAATCTTTCAATTCTTTATCATTCCACTGCCTTCTCTCTTTAACTACATTCCCAACGATAGCAGCTACATCTCTGCCCATCGCAGCCGATCCACATATATACAATGTAGCCTCCATTTCCATCAACATATCACACACCATCTTCTCATTTTCTCTAATTCTGTCCTGAACATACACCTTCTCTTCTGCTTTGTCTCTCGAGAATGCTGTAATAATCTGCAAGGTCTCTTCCCCTAACTCTTCCTGAATCTGCATCAGCTCATCTTTATAAATGAAGTCCTCGTCATCTCTCCTGCAACCAAAAAATAGTTTCATCTGCCCGATATCTTTCCCGATGATTTTTAATCTAGCTCGTTCCTGGATAAATGCTCTGAAGGGTGCGAGACCTGTTCCGGCTGCGATCATGATCAACGGACTGCTCGGCGATGCTGGAAGTTTGAACTTGGAACGCCGGATCATGGCATGGATTTTCCCTCCTTCAAGGATATTGTTTGGGCCATCGAGTCTATATGTTAATCCATGAGGATGGGGCCGTGTTAGAGCGAGCAGATAATTTGTTGCTAGCCCAAAGATGCTCTCACCGGGTAAGTTATCAGACGCTTTCGTGGTGTTGATAGAAAGTTTTGTCGTCGATACCATTACAGTGATTGATGGTTGACGAGGAGATACAATAGAGGATGATGAAACGGAGTAATAGCGTGGCATCATTGACGGAAGTGTCTCTAGAACGAATGAGATCGGAAGTGCCGACCATTTAGTAGTGGGGCTATTTTGTGTCGATAATTGGAGAAGCCGTCCAAGCGTGATATGCATCGTTTTTTGAAGTTGTGAGTACTTTGCTTTACTCTTTCCAAGCTGTGAGAGGAATTCTAGCTCGGAAGTTGAGGGAGCGAAGTGGCACAAAGCAAGAATTGTTTCTCGAGAGACAGGGGCGCATATGTCAAGATAATAGCGGAACAAAGCTTCAATGGTTGTCAACGATGGAAGTTTAGTCTTTTGTGAAGCATCTGTGGGTGCAATCCGAATAACTCTCTCTTTTCGATGTTCAAGTCCAAGGACACCTAAAAGGCGGCTAACCTCTGTATCTGGATTGATAGGCCATATGGCTAAATGATCACCGGTTTTATACTTTAGATCAGGATATTGGGCAAGGTTAAGTTCTATATGAAGGCAATTCCTCTGAGGTGTGCTGAGAAGGTCTTTTGAGATCTTGATCGGCAAGGCGCGGACGGGCGAATATGTGTCTGCGACTTTCAAATATTCTGGCCTCCAGATGGGCTCTCCAGATTGAACAGCAGTTTCGGTCGAAGGGAGCATATCTTCAATAGTATACTTTGGTTCGTACTTGAACTCTTGATCCTGAAGATTGAGCTTCTCACGGAAACACTCGAGAGCTTTCTCTTTCCATGCCATGAAGTCTTCCTCAGTTTCACCTTTGGAATCGTCCGCTCTACCAACCGGAAGTAGGGCAATTGCACCATGTTTGTTGAAGGTTTCAACTACAACATCGACAACACGGTTATAAAATCTGTAACTGCTGTTTCCCAACCCAAAAGCCATGTACCTGAGATTACCTAGTGATATTTCCGGAGATTGGTGGAGCCAGTTCCAAAGCCCGCCAGTGTTATCAGAAGGATCTCCTTCCCCGTATGTACTCAAAATGAAAACTGCAAATTGTTTCTCCGACAGGTAACCAATACTCGACGGATCATAATCAGAGAGGTCAGCTGCCATGGCACTCAGACCGAATCGAGAGTAGCATTCTTGAGCAAGGCGGATGGCAAACCCTTCCGCAGTCCCAGACTGAGAACCCCAAAATATAACCACACTTTTATGCTAGATCCTAAGTTAGCCAAGTGAGTCCCCACTATATAGGTAAGAGATACTTACTGCATCGCTCATTTTGGTAGATATGTTACGCGTCGACGTCCTGCTCGCGGTTGTGACTATTCCTTGCGGTCTCTCGTACCACAGGTGGTTATATGGATTTGGCTTGTTCCATACTCCTCCTTTGGAGAAATATCCCGCAGAGCAAAATGCAATCAGTAGAAGAACTATTACATCATCGAGAGCTAGAGCTTGCTCAACATGCGTCAGCTCTGTTAATATTCCTTTCAAAATCACATTTGAATTTGTGTATGTCATGTTTGAACTGGACCATTTGTAGGTATGAATTGCTAAAATAAATCGATGGTCAACACTTTGTCACTAGAAGGTGCTGAAAAAATAAAGGAAGTTGGTGATTTTGAGTTAAAATACAGATTCAGAAGAATTGATATTGATATGCTGCTGTCTAAATCAGGGAAATACTGTGGGGAAGACAATGCTGTGGAGCTTGAGGAATATAAATGAACTTCTCCACATTTGGATTCTGGAATAAGAACGTTCAAGCGACGGGCTGCAGCCAATCATCGTCAAAGCAGTATGAAGATTGGAAATAACGTTCTTGGCAGTTGGCGGAGAGACTATATCACACATCGAGTACTCACTCGTGGGGTGATCTCATTTTCGCAATAATCGGCTAGGCTATATGAAAAAGCTTAATAGCTTCGAGTTAACAGGGTACTATCGGCTGATCTCATCCGATTGGAAGTCATAAGTGGCGTCTACCTTAGAAGGAAGGTCTTAACGGATTTCCGCTCTGGGATGTGCGAAGATTAACTGCCATTCGCGTAGCCGCATTCTGCAGTAAGTTATACACGTAATTATTAGGATATTCTAACCGGCCTTCCCTAATGATCGCGGGTAATTCTAGTCGAAATATTCCACTTTGCGTTATTGGCAGTTTGTGGTTTATACCTAGAGGTTACTTTTCAGAACTCGATCAAAGATGGGCCATCCGGTGTCTTGTGATGCGCTCTTAGTTACCAGTGTGTGTCGCAGTTTTTATCCCAATGGCAGCCCCGGATACTGTGAAGACTTAGCTATTAGCACTTGTACATATCATCGAATACAGTCCAGCATTTGACCTACATCTTTTCTCCTAGAGAATTTCGATTCACTGTTTTTGAACAACTTGAATCAACATGCTCGGGCCAATTTTTGCAACAGTTGTTGCGCTTCTCTTGCTGGTGGCATTTGTGCTCAAACCAATTTTCGATTACTTCAGGGATCCCAAGGGTCTGCGGCGGTATCCTTCCATGAACGCTTTCTGCGGCATAACCAATCTTGGTTTCATTTACGAAGCACACCAACCTTTCCGCTCAAAAAAATTAGAATCTCTTCACAGGATACACCCCGTCATTCGCACTGGGCCAAATTCTCTTTCCTACGGTGATATCCGTGCCATAAAGGTAGGATTTGGGAAATAATAGATCCATGATTCCACAAAGCTTACAGTATTCGATTAAAGGATATTTATGGCCATGGAACTCCCTGTACTAAGGATATTTGGTACGACAAGCTTGGGGGCACACATTCTCATCTCGCAGATGTGCATGACAAGCAAGAACATGCTCGAAAACGAAAAGTACTCTCAAGTGCTTATGCTTTGAAAAATCTAGAAGGCTGGGAGCACAAGGTTGCTGATAAAACAGAGCGATTTATCAAAGCAGTTGACAAACTATGCACAACGCCTCTTTCTTTGCCATTCGAGAGACCAAATCCTGAAGACCTCACTGTAGATTATAGAATGTGGACTAATTATTTCACCTTGGACGCCATCGCAGATATTGGTCTAAGTGAACGGCTTGGGTTTTTAGATACAGGCAACGATCTGGTGACCGCCGAACGTATGGATGGCTCGACATATACAGTCAACTATCGTGAATGTCTTCACTCTACTGCTCGAGCACAGTGTGGTACAGTGTGGTCCTATGATTGGTTCCCGTATCTAATTACAATTTCGAAACTTCTTTCCAGTCGTTATCGCTATTTGTGGAAGCGAAGCGAGGACTGGGGTAATATTGTTTATCATCGAGCCATGAAGCGCCTTCGCCTATACCAGAAGGGCGAGAAGTTTGACGACTTTTTCCAGGCTTTACTCGAGGATAAAGTGGGCAATCCGAATAATTTACCTTGGGGAGAGATGGTTGCCGAGGTATCCATAATGAGTAAGACGTCCCTTCCTTCTTTTCTCTTCAACCTCCTGAACTATATATCTGACCTTGAGTAACAAGTGAACGCCGGATCTGATACAACGGCAATTGCAATGAACAATGTGATGTATCTGCTTCTAAAGAACCCGGTTTGTCTCAAGAAGCTGCAAGAAGAAATTGACTCTGTTCTTCAGCCTGAGGAAGACATTGCTCCATATGACAAAGTGAAGCACCTTCCTTATCTTAGAGCTTGCCTCGATGAAGCTATGCGAATCTATCCACCAACCACCTTTGGGCTTCCAAGGCGTACACCTCCAGAGGGATGTGCAATTCTAGGCGAGTTCATCCCAGGAAGCACCTCCGTTTCGATCTCGTCTTACGTCGTTCATCGTGATCCAAAAATCTTTCCTGATCCTGAGACATTTCGTCCAGAGAGGTGGCTTACAGAGGACTCAAAGGAGTTGCAGTATGCATTTCAGGCATTTAGCACTGGTGCTAGAGGTTGTATTGGGAGAAATATCAGTTACTTAGAGCAGACTGTGCTGTTGGCAAGTGTGATTCATCGTTATGAATTTGCTTTACCGCATCCGGAATGGGAACAAGAGAGGAGAGAAGTCTTTAATCTGATGCCGGGACACCTCCCATTAAAGGCTTCAAGAAGAGTTGCTAGATTGGACAATTTATAGATAGGGCTGTGATTCCTTTTAACTTATGCCGTTTTGCTTTATTATTTGTGTTTTAGCCATTATTAAAGAAAAGAAAATTACTAAGACCCTTCATATAATCATACCACTAGTCTTTGAGTCGTATGTTGAATTTGTTGGTAGCTAGTCATGTTGTCAGAAGGTCAGAGCGCAGCCGGCAGTAAAATCACATATAAATTGTATGGCACAGTGCTTAGTTGATTCCTCTACAGGAATGACTACATTTATGGATGGATAAGATAGAGAGTAGGATTCCCCACCTCCTGTAACGCCGAATTACCGGTCATTACGTATAGAGGTATAGCGGTTAAGTATTCATATAGAACTAGTAAGGGTGCTACCCTTTTATCCATGTTAAGCAATAACCTTACAACTGCGTAAAATTACCAAAGCACTAAGTATGCGTGTGCCATATAATTGCAAACTCCATAACTTATTAGTTATTCTCCACTCCATATGCTCACATAATCAATATGGCGCTAAATTGCCAAACACCCTGCATATTCTCCTCCACGGTGTCTAACTCATATAGAGCTAGCTTAACTCCATATTGATTTTGTATGGTATCAGGACCTCATTGCACAAATCACGTGAAGGAGGAGGAAGGGTAAAAGTCTACGTCCTAGCCGCTTCTTAGCTGTTAACTCCCGTCTATGAAAAGAGAGTTTCCCTCTTCTCTTTAATAAAAGTTAAAGATTAATCTTATAATTTTAAGACTAAACCTTCAAAGTGAATTTATACTTAATCAACTGCTATTATACTACTAGTCTTCTACTCAGTTTTAGCCTTCTGGTCNTTTTTTCACTTTACATACAAATAACCCTGACAACTACTTAGAAATTATACTTTAAAACTTTAACAATAGATTGCTTATTATATTGTTATTTCTATTCTTTACTGATAATGAAAGTGNTTTTTCTGTTATGTTTTACAAATAACATCTGTAAAGTTAAGTAATAAGTCTTTTAACATTATTATAATTTTGAGATAGTGCAATACAACTATAGAAGATGGATACTATATGATAGTAATTTCGTCCTTCATCTCTTGACATGTCTGACCGAACGCTCCGTCAAGATCAAGCGTATAATACCGTCCATTATCTAAGCCCGGCTTTAATATGTGGATATAACAATCCCCCTTCAAACGATGGCAACCAGCTTGTGCAGGTGCCATAACCACAGGAAGTTTCGCACCTGGGACATAGAACACAGGGTCGCCTATTGCTACTGCACGATCCACCAATCCCATATGCCCGTTGGTCGTCTCGAAATACTGACGGCCTTCCGTGATGGCGGCAAAAGCAAGCATTTCCGAAGACTGAGAACGATTGCGGATTGTACGAGAGATCAAATACACGCTCGCCGCCAATGCCCAGCTTCGATCGATAGTCGAATGCTCAGGGGATAAATTTTTCATTGATACGTTGATGAACTCATCTTGTTCTCGAAGATTGGGATCGTCTTGATCGTTTGCAGTAGTATCAATTGTGTATGCAAAGATGGCTTCCCAGAATGCTGAGTTAAGGCCCTGTCCCGGGTTTGCTCTGTTGAGCTGCCACCAAGCCTCTACTTTCCATACCCTATCCACTACACCAAGTGACAAAGCTGCCGTTGTAAGTTTGAAAAGATGTTCCCTGGGCTCTGTGGTAACTGTGTGGATCCTACACCTTGCTGTCTGACCCGCTCTCAAAAATGGCATTCTAATGACGTCTGAAAGTCTAGCGTATGTAGCCTTTTGCGGAAGTGCTAGTATTTTGTTATCCCAATCCGGCACCCAGGAATTTAGTTTTCTCTGTATTGGATTAAACTGGCACGAGGATAGAATTTCTAAGGACCTTGTCTTTTTAATCCATTGCTTTGCAAACCTCGTGTATATCTCGTCGACAGTATTGCGATAATCAGGTTGGATTTCACTTCTCTCTGAATCGGACAATAAACCCAGCATGCCATATATCTTATCACGAGGATCAGTGGCGTTGAACGATCTGAATAGATCTATGAGCGCCAGAGAGTTCATATTGTCTCTTGCAAAGTCCTGAAATTTCATCATAGCTATATATCCACGCGAAATCAATACTGCGTCAGCGCCACCTGTTCGCCAAGTTGAAGGTTTTGTGTCATTGAAGACGCGTTCCAGTTGAGGCCACGGCACAGAATCCTTTCCGCACAGAAGAATCCGGGTATGCCTCAGCCCAAGCAAGAACTCCTGTACAATCCAAACCCTAGTGAACCATGGCCGGTTGAGGAGGTCTATCAGAGCTGTGACTGTGGTGCTTTCGATCTTGGCCTCTGGTTCTAAGACGTGTGGTTGAGAGACGCCATAGCGTAGCCCTAGTTTCTTTTTACCTACCTCATCAGTAAACTGGCAACTGCTTAATCCTTCAACGCTGGCGCGACAGAAGAGCTGCATTGCTTCTGTACTACCATTGCACTCATCACCGAGCCAAATGAGTACAAGTGAAGCATGCGAGTAGATCTGGGGCATCATCAACACTTGACCATTGCGCTCGGCCAAGTCTTTTTGGTTGATGCACAGAGCGTCGATCCAGAGCATTCGAGGCTCCTCTTGTCCCTCACGAAGAGCACATAGAGCTGCGTGAAGATTCCTGGTGACCTGATATGGCCGGTTGTTCAGCATTATTGGCTCTGAGTGCAAATCATTGGGGTCGCCCCATGTGTAGGACAATGCTTCGTATTTAACTATATGATCAAGTGTAGCATGTATGAGCTGGCACTGGACTGCGCCTAGAGCTGGCTTCAGGCGAAGCAGACGATACTCTCTGGTGGCATCACTGAATTTGGAGTACGGGAGGTCACCCATTTGATAGCGGGCAGCTCTAACCGTAAAGATAAAGTTTGCCGTACACTGAGCTGCTGTCATAAAAGCGGCCCAGTGGAGAATCTCGAATTGTAGAGCCGCGGCGCAGTGGGTATACTAGGACTGCCTTTGAAGTAAAACAGGTGAAATTGAGTATTAATCTGAAAGAATATTATTGCAACTGCAAACAGGGAGTTGGCAGTCTACTTATAATGCGTCGCGTGATCATTAAACTTCTGAGACGGATCCAAACGCAAGCCACTTTGTACGAATAATTATGAAAGGATGAGACAAACGGCAGTTTTGAGCGGTGGCTGCTGCTGAACTTGGAGCATCTGGGGTGGCAAGGGTGCTTAAAAACACCCTTTGCATCTTGCTCTAAAAGGTAGTAATTGAGTTTATAATGATAATAGCAGAAACTGTAGTTAAAAGGCCTATTTACTTAGAATAAAATGCTGTATTTAGCGTGGCTTGGCGGTTTTAGCGTAGGTGTGGCCCTTACAACCGCATCCGAGGTGGGGCCGCCGTGCTTACAGTACCTTAGCGCAGTGCGGCTGCACGGGCAAAGGCGGTAAGAGCGGGGGAGCTTTGAACTCAGAAGTGCTCTTGCTGTAACTAAAGATGCCTCACTTCGATTTTGTCCACCTTTTTACTTGTACAGCCTGTCAGAGACCTAATCTAGAAGCTGATAATTAGCTATCAATTTTAGAATAAGAAAGCTATGATAAAAGAATTAAGGCTACAGACACAAGCTATTCAAGAAGAGATTAAATAATGCTTATAGAGTTGTGTTAGTTATATAAGAGAACATAAGTTATTATTCTGTTCAAAGACTGTCTCCTCCGTAGAATCTGATCGATGGATTGATGTTATTAGCTGTTTCTGTTTCTCACCAATATCGTGATTTGACAATTGCAGGGACCTGGCATGTTGGATTTTGTTGTCTTATGTATCTCTTTTCTGGAGCTATAGCAGCACAACTCTTCCTCTCATACCTAGGGACTTAGAGCTAAGAGTTTCTTAGAGAGCACTTTTGGATTAAATCTCTTAGCCTCTCGTTGGAGTATATCTTCTACATTAAGAGAGATAAGGTAATTCTGGTACACTATTGGTCTAATATCCTAGCATCCGAATGCATGCATGAATCTAATTAACCTGTGAAATTATTCAAAATTTCCAGATGCTAAATATATAATTTGTATGATCGCCAACATTTCCAACCTGCGATTTCTACTAGATGAAGAAACAATTTTTCAAAATAGGGAAACAGTAACTTTGTTGTTCTGGGAAATGGCAATTCTGTATATATGCTTGCATTTCTTGTAATTTGTGTAGAATTATTAATTTAACTGCCAAGATATTTGTTGAAGTTCGGTGCTCCAGAACTAGCAGTCCATCCTCCGTCCACTACCAGTGCTGCGAGTGAATGGAGTGGTTAATACGTCTTTCTGTTTTGGATCGATGGGAGCTTTCAAAGACTTACTTGTTCCTGTAGTAAAAGAAGCTTCATCACTAGCTAGCCATAGCACTGCTTTGCCGACTTCTTCAGGTTCACTTCCTCTCCCAAGTGGGATGCTGTTTAGCAGCTGTGTGTGCATTTCTGGATTGCCTTCAAAAGGCCTCGTCATCGGCGTTTTCATATACCCAGGACACACTGCGTTGACCCGGATGCCTTGGTGCGCATGATCCAGTGCCATAGCTCTAGTCAAGTTCACTACACCTGCTTTGGCCGCATTATATGCACATAATCCATGGTCCCCTGCTAAACCACTTGTGCTGGCTATGTTGACAATAGAACCACCGCCCTGATTAACCATAACCGGGATAATGTAACGGCCAAGATAAAATAGTGAACAGAGGTTGATATTAATGACGGACCTGAAATCATCCACAGGCATGGTAGTAACCGTGGCAATAGGGCCAACGATCCCAGCAGCATGGAAGAGGACATCTATTCGACCAAATCGTGAGATGCAGGCCTGCACGGCGGCCTCGCAGGCTACAGGATCTCCAACATCGAGTTTATGAAATTCAACGGAGCTGCCCGCATCTATCTTGGAGAGAATGTTACGCTCTTCTAGGTCCGTAATGAAGACTTTGGCACCTTCGTTGAGAAATAGACTACTTGTTGCGGCACCCAACCCCCCTGAACCGCCAGTAACAAAAACAACTTTGTTATAGAAGAGTGCTTTTGTCATTATAGGTATAATATATATCTCGACTTGTGTGTAATATGTCTACTGTGTCTTGCTATCTATTGAAGCTATATATTCGTCCCACATTTCGTCTGACAGTACAGTTACATACAAACGCTGACAGCATAATGATTCAGCTGTATCTTAGTAAGAGATCTCCGATGGCAGTAGAAATTAAGACAAACGACCTCGTTAGTCATGAAAGGATTACAGGCAACGTCAGTCGATGAATGGCAGATAATACAACCTTAACAGCATCGGAGCTCGCGAGAATATTTTTGTACTATTACGCATCTAAGACCTTGATATTAGTTAAAGATTTTTTCNTTTTTTTCTTTTCATGAAGTAAATTAGAGTTGAAGATATATCCCTATAAGATTACAATCGTTCTTCTAGATCGAATCGAATATCAATTGAGCTGTTTACAAATTGTGAAGCACAGGATGGGTATTACTGATATTATATATCATTGTGCTATCAATTAAATCAAGATATCTACGCAACTGGATCAGCGAATTTCGGTTTCAGACCCTGCAGAAGTTGTATGTGATCCGTGATTATGGCCGCTCCTTCCTGTGATGTGTTCTTATTATTGAATTTGTCCGACTCTTCCTTAAAACCTGATATGGTTCCATGTTTAACTTGTGGTTTTGGTTTGAAAATTGGATTCCGCAGGTACCAACTGGTACTTTTTCCTTCTCGTTGATTCCTAGTCGTGCCATCTCCAAGCCACGCCCACATATTGAGGGCTGTGTCACTAGCATCGGAACGCGACCACTCGAAGTCCTCCCATCGTGGATTCTCCATAACTTTAATTGCTGACATTGAACCACCTGGGTACACAGCAACGACACGACCATCAAGTTCTCCACGTTTAAACCATGAACGACACTGTAACCGTATCAGTAGAATCTTCTCAAGTTGGAAAGTAAGGCCATACCTTAGACCCGTAGACAACACGTTTCATGTATGTATCGACATATTGTCCGAACTGCCGGATTGGTTCATCCCTATTGATATTATCCGTTAGGAGAATGATCTGAGAGCTCTTTTTTGGTCAAGGATAACGTGCTTTGGAACCATAGATTTAAGACCTTCACGTTGTAGCTTTGCCACTGCTTTGCAGATATACTCAGCTACCTGTTCAAGTAGAATAATTGTACTTCCAGTGCCAGGACCTCCGTTAGGACCTAAATACATAAAGTAGTTCGGCATCTTAGGTGGACACATGGAAAGATAGGATTCAGGGACAGGATCCCATACTTCTCCAAGAGTGACACCGCCAAGACCGTAAGTCGGAAATCGAGGTTTAAGGGAGCTATAGATTGGTTAGTTCAGTTTCGAGTTGGGGACAGCAATACACACGTGTCAAATCCAGTTGCACAGATAATAGCATCAACTTCTCGTAGTTTGCCATCTTCTGTTTGAATGCCGGACTCTGTTACTTTTTCTATAGGGTTCGAAATGAATTCAACATTATCTTGGACAATGGCTTCGAGATATCCAGGACCAGCTAAATGGAGTGTCAGAATTATACAAAAAGGAAAATGTTAAGGACCATACGGGTAAGTCTTCGACAGCCAGGCGCTTGGTACCAATCGGGTTAGTATTTGTACATTGGGCTGTATTTCTGAAGTACCTACGATATTCTGGGATCAAAGCTTTATATACTTCTGGCTTTTTCGCAAGTTTGGCTCTCATCTTTTCATCAAAAAGTGCCCGTGCCTGGGTTTGTAGCTCCGAACCATTGACGATGAAGTCTGTACCAGAGTTCAGCGCATCTTCAACAGCGCAGCGGAATTCGAGATAAGCTTCGGGATCCTTTGCCCATCTATCTAGATCCTCTTTTGTGTGCTTGACTATGTCACGTTAACTGTGATTTATTGACCTCACGAATCAGAGTCTTACAGTTTTCGAGATTTTCAGGATTCATGCCTGGCACTTCTTTTCCCGGTTCACGGTAAGCTATCCACGTACGGCCTTTCATATAATGATTACAGTGCGTCACTATCGGTTGTATTGTTGGTAGGATTTGGATGCCGGAAGACCCACCACCAATTAAGGCAACTCGTTTTCCAGTCATATCATAAGACTCATCCCATTTTGCTGTGTGGACTAGGTGACCTTTGAAATCATGCAGACCAGGAATGTCAGGCCAATCCCATTTGTTGAGGATCCCTGTGGCTGATATTAAGACATTACCACTATCGGACCAAATCTAACGCTTGTTAAGTCTGATAATTAACATATTAATAGAAAATTACCTACTCTACCGGTTTTTGTATCCTTTAGCTGGAGATTCCAAAGGCCTTCATTTTCATGCCATCGTGCTTCAATAACTTCGGTATTGAAAGTGATGTATTGATAGACATTATACTTCTCGGTTACTCTCTTCCAGTAGTCAAATATTTCCTTCCCAGGAGCATAGTACTGTGTCCATCCAGGGTTACTTTCAAAAGATAGTTGATATGCTGCAGCTGGAATATCTGCTACAAATGAGCTCTCGGGTTAAATGAAAGATGAAAGATAATAGGTGTTTATTACCACATGCCACTGTTTGACTGATTAACCTCATCTATCTTTTCCGGGTTAACATATGTTACTTACAGCCAGGATAATGATTGTCAAACCAAGTTCCTCCTATATCAGAAGACTGCTCATATATCGCCAACTCTAAATTTTCGATCATCTGTGGGAGCTTTATACCACTCAAAATACCCGAAAGCCCAGCTCCAATACAAAGAACCTTAATCTTAGCAAAATCGTCTACTGGTGCATCCCGAATTTGGAAAGTTTGCGCCATCATGAGTCAGTTAGAAAAAGATTTAATTTCAAAATCTTGTTGAAGGTTAGCAATTAGGCTATCAAGATATAAAAATGCATATAAAGGATATCAAGTAAGCTCATAAATAATGCGCAATATTGATTACATTATTTGCTTTTAACTAATACCGTGATTGAATACTTGTAGAGATCCAGTATGCTAGAAATTGTTGTCTTAGGCATCTCTAAGTATTACTAAAGTTTACGTGAATAACTTTAGTATCTCCTTGCTGTATTTATATGACAGTTATAAGCTGCTATCTGTAGGCATCTGTGACTAAACAATACATGACAGTGCATGTATCTCGAATGTAATCCTTTCTACCAATTGAGTTGAGCGGAGATTAACGGTACCCATAATCAATACTAAACTGCCATTGCCCTAATTATTATAATAAAATTTATTAATAATCTGTTAATTCAAACATTTTTAGGTAACATATATACAAACTGACTCTACAACTATCTGATAATGACCTGCTAGGATAGCTAGATCACCCTAGAGTGAGGAATGGCGCCCTAAAACCCACTGGGTCCCCGCCTCACGTGGATCTAAGTGGATTTTTAAAAAATCCCCAAACCCCAGAAAACCACGGCTGGGTAGGAGGTTGGTACCCACCTCTTACCCACGAGGCCCCACTCCTCGCTCTAATCACCTGGTCGTTGAGATTATCTGACAAAATTTGCTTATAACGCTTTCACTTATCCAAATAGTCCGGTAGCGTATGAGACGGGTGTAGCAAGAAAGGTAGTATGCTGCAGTAGTATAGAACGATATTAACAAAGTGCATGATTGGAATACTGAATGTATTAATGTAATGGTGTTTTACAATGTGATATAATACCTGGTATAGATGTCATTTAAATTATAGATGTCAATGAAAGCGGGAATTGTTGGAGATAATAGAGATATGAACAAATGGAAGTCAGGGAGCAACTAAGATCTAGATCTCTCAATCTCCATGGTCAAATTTTCTACAAATAAAGAATCTTCGGTCAGACTGGCTAGATGCTCTTCATCAAATCGAGAATATATACACCCACAAATACAGTAAAGACTTTTATAAGGAGGCTATCTCTAGAGAGCACAGATTCCATGCACCTGAACTAAACTAGGTTCTTCCTCGGAATCCTTCTTTCTCTGGACATATTATTTTGACTTATTGGAATAGGAGCCTTGAAATACATATTTCATTGAAATTCTGCTTTAAACCAACCACAGCTAAGACTGCAAGCATTAGAGAATATAGTTCCGCTCTGCTTCAAATGATTTCCCTTTCAACATGAGCTGATAATGGTTTGTCATCGAGCTGTGCCGAGTTCGATTGTGCTTCTGTTTCAACATCTCCAATATTCTGGTTAGTATAAATCCGCCGTGAAACATGTGAAGTAAGCATGTGATCATAATCTTTCATGGAAGCAGCAGCGATGAGCCCTACTCCGCCTACAGCAACAGCTGCATAATACACGTATGCATATGAGGCTGCATAGGCGTCAGCCAAAGAGCTTGCTACAGCTTGTTGGATGGTAGGGTTAATTCCTGGAACTGCAGCGAGAGCTGCAGGAGTTCCGACCTTGATGGCAGCAAAAAGAGACGTAAGTGACGAAGATGGAAGTCCAGCAGCAATTGCTGCATCAGGAACGCGATTAGCAATTTCAGACGGCGTCTTGTTGGTCAAGATAGCTAAGAATACTGTAGTGAATATAGAACCCCATGCGGTTCTCATCATAAAGATGATGGCTATTTGCAGTTAGTACTCGTTAGGATATATCAAGGGATTAACCATACCAAACACGCTGCCAAGGTCTGCATCATTTGCGTCAAGTTGACACAGCGTTACCGGAATAAGTTCAAGAATGCCAGCTGGAAAGGTTGCAAGAAAGGAGAATGCAGCGCTTTGGCCTTTGTTATGCGTATTACCAGACGCCAGGGCTCCGGCAAAGGCCGTGCTGACGAGAGTGAAGACGATAACTTGAAGCCGGATATGCTTAACTACATGGAAGAGAGAGCCAAAGATAACGATGCCTCCCCAAATACCGAAAGCGATAGTTGTTGAAAGCCATGCATTGTCACGCCAGCCTTTTGCTTGAGCACCGTAGATCGCGGCGACCTCTTCACTAGAGTCAGTTAAGGGCAGCCGAAATATTCTATTAGAAACTCACGAGATGGCCAAATGACACTCAGAGAAACGTATAAAACACCCGAGACAATACAGATAATGTTCAAGCACACAAATCCTCTGACATCTTTGAAGAAGTGCATCGGAACGAGGGGATTAGAAACATTCGAATAGATTTCTGGTTCTCATAAGTCTCTATATCGGGGTTGATTACGACATTTAAAAACATACCCCATAAGATAAACAGAATAAGGATGATACCTCCAATAATGATTAGACAAAGAATGCGTACTGACTTCCATGGTAATGGTTGGCCACCTTTTAGAAGAGTTAGTGTTGAACAGAGAAGAATGAGACGAAGAGACCAACCCCAGGATACCCCAAGAAGAAACAATGCCAATCCGCTAACGAATAAGAAGACTCCTATGAAGTCAATTCGTGAAAACTCCTCTGCAAGCGTACGTTGGCCACCGTGGAGTTGATTAAAAGTTGGTGGATGGTAAAACAAGAATTCAAGAACAAAAGCACAGCCGATCAAGATAATATAGACATAATAGCACCACCTAGAAGAAGTTAGTAATAGTTATTAGATATGTAGTTGTCGGAAATAATAACCTCCAGTTCGCAGTATGAGTGAGCATAACAGCTGCAGTTTTGTTAGAAGGGACCATCGTAAAGCTAGATTGACCGTACCAAGGTATGCACCAAATCCAGTAGGAATCACACTGGGAACAACACAAATCACCACACCAACCAGCTTGTATTTATTTGGGCATATTTCACCCACGGTGAGGGCATAGCAAGTGTGAATCCCCCCGGATAGACCTAACAAGACCTAAACGAATATCAGCCTCGACATAAAGCAGTTCATTTCGTTCCACATGCATTTGCCCCAATTAGGGTATTCATGTTTTGCGCTGTGCAAGCAATGATGCCTTAACTAGCCATTAGTAAAAGTAACAGATAAAGGTCTTAGGATGACTTCACCTCCAATTAGGCCCATGATTGAGGCCGAGAGAACCCAGTATCGCCGTCCAAACTTATCTGACAGTCGACCAAAGAGAATTATTGAGATTGCACAACATGTTGACCAAATGATTGAAAAAAGACTAGAATTATCGGTTGGGCCTGACTTGGGATGAGCTCTTGAAGATAGAGTTGTGATGAGTGGTTTACCTATATCAGTGTTTATAACGGTAAGGATGGCTGCTGGAGGAGAGAAGCCCCAATAACTGCCAGTAGTTCCTAATGAAATGGAAAAGATAGCCAGGAGAACTTTGATAAGATAGCCTTTGGTCATCTCAGATTGATCCGATGTTAATGCTTGGGAATGCATGTAATCATCGAGGGTTCCTTGATCTTTCTTGGCCAGTTCAAGCTCGAGCTGCTGGAGCTTACTCAACTCCTCAGTTTGTGACTTCATGATGTTAGAGGTGAGATTGGAATCTGAAGAAGTTAGTCACAGAGTTACTATTACTATAGAGCTGAGAAATGAGTTCATATAAGGTGAAGATACGTGCGGAACCGCATCTTATGCCTTATATGCTTCTATGCGTGGCTTATTCTCAACCACAATTTCGTTTATATTACAGCAGTTTGGCTTAGTTTGAGTTGTGACTGTTCATAGGTTTACGTGGACATGTCACCACAGCCTTCAAAGTACGATTGCCAATCAATGATCATCAATGGTATAATATTTCAGGTGAGACAAGGCTAAAATCATGTGGCTTGTTATTTCCTTTATTGTCAAGAGTCCATTTTCTGATTGCGATGATCTTGAGTGGACAGTCAGCATGTGTTGACTACTACACTCGTTGGCGTTAACGCCTTCATTAGCATGATGCTACACTCCAGATTAATTGGTGCACAAACGCGGGGTAATATAGTGATCCCCAGATCTTCCGGAGATTACAGTCAGATCCTCTAGCTGTTCTTAATCATCTTAAGGCGCAGAGAAGATAAGACGACAAGCGCGGTAATGAAAGTCCAACTGATCACGAAGATCGTGAAATGAGCACACAAACATACCTAGGAAGAGGGAGAATGGTTAAGCTTATAAACAATAGCCCGCGTTGCTTACAATAGCCCTAAGATACTGCTGCGCACCATCCCGAATCCCTATAGCTACTGTAGCTCTCTGAAAAGATGACCACAGATAAATCCGAAGTTCTGCACAACAGTATTTCAACCGCTCAGCAACAGTTGAAAGAAGATGGATATTGTGTGATTGCAGATGTACTAGATCCTGAACACACCCAAGATGTGCTCAAAAAGCTGTGGATCGCAGCAGAGGAAAATAAACGTCAGGGCTCAGCATTACACCTACCTGACCTCGATCCAAATGACAAGAATGTGAGGGTTTTCTATCTGCTCGAGCGCGACTCAGTGTTCCGCGAGCTGATCCAGCACCAAGTCGCTATAGAAACAGTCAAATCGGTTCTTGGTCAGAATATTTTGGTATCCAACTTCACTGCCAATATTGCCCGTCCTGGGTCAGGCTCCATGAAGCTCCACTCGGATCAATCACTTGTTGTGCCAGAGCCGTGGACCACCTCGTGGGCTCTCAACATTATCTGGTGTCTTACGGATGTATACTTCGAAAATGGTGCTACATTATACATTCCCGGGAGCCACCGATGGCAACGGCGAGCGGACGTGCCACATGATGTTGAGACACAGTTGAAGCCCTTTGTGGCGAAAGCAGGATCGATAGTGGCTATGGATGGACGAACGTGGCATACATCTGGCTCCAACGTCACCAAGGATCAAGATCGGGCCCTTTTATTTGGCTACTATACAGTTCCATTTCTTCGCCAACAGGTCAATTGGACTGCTGCGTTATCATCAGATACTAAAGCAACGTTGAGTAATGACATGCGCGAGCTGTTGGGAGTTAATATCACTGCAAATACAGGTACAGTGAGCGATGTGGGTACTGGATTAGATAAATATGAAATCAAGTCAACAGTAATAGCTTAAAGATATCCTAGTATGATACATAGTTACGCAATAATGAACCTATATTCAATTCAAACTTATGATACAATACCTGAGTTTCCACTACTTGATGATTAAATCCATAGTACTATTTCTGAACCTCCATTAGTATCATAAATGCAGCCTAGCGGGGAGTAGTTCAAATAAACACTTCTGACAAATTGTCAGAAATCCCTTAGTCAGTGCCTCCAAATACCATCTCTCAGTTGGAATCCTAGAGTTAGGGTTAGTGAGATTTAAGAGATCCCATTCCCTTCAGATTATTTAAGCACAATACACTCTTTGCAGCGAATTAGCATTCAGGTCATTGCTACAATTGAGTCTCATTTCAGGTCTGTAATATCGTTCCTATTCTATAAAGACTAGCTGGCTGAGTTATGTAGTATGCTAGATCATCACGAACATCTGGTGCGTGCTGTGTGCCAGGGACTGGAAAAGTGTTCTCCCGACGATGTTGAGCCTGCGGCCAAGTTCTTCACACCGGATGTAGTTTTTCACATGTGGGGGCCGCATAATGCTCCACTTGTGGGAATAGAAGCTTTACGGTTAGGATTCAAAGATACTTTTATATCAGTGAAGGATTTCCAGGTTGAGATCCTCACCATCGCGAGCCACGCCAACACGGTTTTTGTTGAGCGCGTGGAGAGAATGCGGTACAATGGTGAACATCCTGTTACTCTTCATATGATAGGAGTAATTGAACTGAGCTCTGATGGCAAAATTAAGTCATGGAAAGACTATTTTGATCCTACAGAAATAAAACGGTTGGAGTAGACGGAGAGATAGATATAGAACATTGCAAAATTAATTGTCATTGCATGGTAAATCCACACTAAATAAACTTCATGTGTTCCGAGTTTACCAGACTTCCTAGATACCATGCTTCATATTGATATTGAACTATGAGTTCAATCTAGGTTCACATGTACAGATTTGATATTGGTATACGCAGCTAAGCCAGCCTCACCAAGCTCTCTTCCGATGCCAGATTGCTTCACTCCTCCAAACGGAATACTATAATCCTAATTGTTAGTATTCTATGCTGTACACGAGTTCTGGCAATAATGTAGCATACCGGAAGTCAGAGTCGTTGCTGGAGTTAATCCACACCATGCCTGCTTCGATATCTGCCGCAACACGATGTGCTCTTTTAATATCTTGCGTGAAGACCTACAAATTAGAATAGTTAGAAAGGGCCTGTGAAATAGGATGAACTTTGTCATACAGCAGCTCCAAGTCCATAGGTAGTGTCATTAGCCCTGGTAACTGCCTCCTCTTCCGTCTTAAACGACGAAATTACGACAAAAGGGCCGAAGACTTCCTCACGATAAATAGACATCCCGTCTGTAACATTAGTGAATATCGTCGGCGAGACGAAAAATCCTCTACCATTAACATCTTTGTATGCCTCACCACCATATACCAGTGTTGCTCCTTCTGTTTTTCCTGCTTCTATGTAGGACATGACACGGTCGAACTGAGCCTTCGTGATCTGTGGACCTTGAAATGTAGTGTTTTTGAAGGGATCGCCAATTTTCGAGACATTTTTGGTGTGCTTCTTGAATGCTCCAACAAATTGGTCATATACAGACTCGTGGACTAAAATTCGGCTTGTCGCAGTACATATTTGCCCCTGGTTGAACATAATTCCGGTATGTGCCCATTGGATAGCAGATTCCAAGTTGGCATCCTCAAAGACCAGAAGAGGACTTTTACCACCAGTTTCAAGCGTGATGTTCTTCAGATTGACAGCTGCCATTTTCATTATTTCCCGGCCAGTTTGAGTTGACCCAGTAAATGCTATTTTGTCGATTTGCGGGTGAGAAGCGAGAGCTGCTCCAGCTGTTCTACCATAGCCGTTGAGAATGTTGACTACACCAGGGGGGAAACCGGCTTTCACAATTAAAGTGGCCAGGAAGAGAATGGAGAGCGGCGTTTGTTCTGCTGGTTTCATAACGATTGTGTTACCGCAAGCAAGGGCAGGTCCTAACTTCCAAGCTGCCATGGCCTAGTTATGTCACTAATGGAATCAAAGGCAACTTTCTCACAATTATTCTTACCAGTGGGAAGTTCCATCTAGAAAGCATTAGCTGGGTCGTGTTATACAGAATGGTTGGCACACTGACGGAATTATTTGACCACAGACCCCTAAAGGCTCCTTAATCGTGTATGCTAGCTTCGATGGTGTGGTTTCAATTACGTCCCCTTGAATCTTATCTGCCCAACCTCCGTAATATCTCAAAGTTTTTACAAGCATATCTACATCAAAGCTTAATGCGTGTTGGTATGGTTTTCCTAAGAGTTATCAACCAGTCAGCATAGTTGTTTTCCACAATTTATATAATTACTTGCCATTATCCCATGTCTCAATCGTTGCCAAAGTATGGGAATTCTCCTCCACTAATGATGCTAGTTTTAATAAAAGTTCGCCTCGCGAAGTTCCTGGTAGTTTCCTCCAAGATGGATGCTTGAAGGCTTTCCGAGCAGCTTTCACTGCAATGTCAACATCTTCAGGACCAGCGGCGGAGACTTTTGTAATTTCCTGTTCTGTTCTGAACGATAGTTAGTCTTTTTAGGATGCACTGCTTACTGCTAACAATTCTTACGCGGGGTTTATTGTCGAGAGCTGAGCTTTTGATTGGGCCTCTACAAATTCATTATTGATAAACAACCCAGTTGGTTGGGAGTAACTGAGGCCATTAGGGGCCGTTAGAGTTATAAACAAGCTCGACATTATATCAAATGAGCATAAAAGTAATGAACAATTTGTTATAAGTTGTGATAGAATTGACGAACTAATTCATGGAGAAAACGACAATTATTAGCACTCGGGAAGTCTACCATGACAGTAAATACAGCTCATGGCACATATCAACCCTCCATTTCATCATGCGCAGTGTTATTCTTCAATGTCTGACAAAGAAAGTGAGGAGTAATATTTAAGTTTTGCTCAGGCATCACGATCGTCGTGCCCCGCGAGTTTGATTACTACAATTTTTGATATAGAAGAGCATTAGCCATTTATCAGCTATTCCAAACACTATCTCCAATATTTCCCAACAAGTGTCTACAGACAAAGCGTTTGATGACTAAGAGCGACCTCCGCCTAAAGCGTTGTATTCGACCGCGTAAGGACACTAAGACTTTTACAACTAAGCGGAGTTATCTTCAAGTAATAAACATAATTTACTAAGTCAAACCAATATATATGATGTTGGAAATTAAAAGCAGGATGAAACTAGTGAGCAAATCAAACAATACGATAGTATAATATTTTTCAAATTTCACTGAGCTTAATCATGGCGGTATGGTCAGCAACGCGAAATGGGGTTGCCAAATATGGTCAAGATAAGTCTGAAGCTTACTACCTGCGAGCTGTGGCACTTATTAAAGAAAGACTTCAGTCTATGGGCATTCTGAAAGCTTTATTGGTGGTTAATTTGGGACGAGACCCGAGCATCATCATCGACGCCCGGAATGAACCAATTCTACTAGAGAGCACAGATGAAGAACCCGATTGTCGACTGAACACCAAACCGGAATATCTCCTTCAATTTTCAGAAGGTAAATTGGAACCGCGATACGCCCTGTTCAAGGATGCTTTCTTCCATGAAGCTAGTATGCCTAAGGGTAATCTTCGAGTAGCAATTAAATTTGCAGACCTGCTGTGTCCTGTCAATCCGAGCCCCCCAAAAGCAATCACAGGGGTGAAGCTGCCTCAACCAACGGAGGACATTGAGCAGGTCAAGAGAGACATTGCTGAATTCGGATATGGTCTGGTTAAAAATGCACTCAACTCAGAGGAGGTATCTACTCTGAAAAAGGCAGTTTTCGAACAAGCTGCTGGAGAGGCAAAAGCTGGCGTGGCAGCCAAGGATGGTGGTCCAAATGCACCTAATCAACGAATATGGACATTAATCAACAAAGGTCAAGAATTTATCGACTTACTAGACCATCCGTTAATCGATGAAATTGTTCCCGAATTATTGGGCGAGCAGGCTCTCCTTCATAGCTACAGCGCCAACATCGCCCGTCCGGGAAATGTTCCGATGCAATTGCACACCGACCAAGTGGCTATCCAACCTCCTATTCGTAGCATCGCTTTCGGTCTGAATATAATGTGGTTTTTGGAAGATGTGACGGCAGATAACGGTGGTACCCGTGTCTTCCCTGGCAGCCACCTGGGTGCGATTGCTCCGGATGACATCTTCGACATCAGCGGTACTGTCGCTGCAGAGGGGCCAGCTGGTACAGCCATGGTGTTTGAAAGCCGGCTCTGGCATTGTACTGGGCCTAATACTCAGAAGACAGGGGAACGTCCAGTGATCTTGATGTTTTTCATGCGCTCCTTCATTCGCCAGCAGGAGAATAATTTCTTGTCCATCAGACCAGAAGTGGAATCCAGTATTTCTGATCGGGTGAAAGCACTTCTAGGCTTTCGTACCACTGGAGCATTAGGCGGAGTTGAGGGTGAGGTACAGGAAGGAATATTTGTGAAGAGGCTTGAAAATCCTGTTGGACCTCTACGTGAGACCGTTGTAATTTAATTTACATATTCATTTATATATCCCAAGCTTTTGATTTTGATGCATGCTGCACACGGTTGATTTCACCCACTCACTCATGATTCTTACCATTGGATATTTCTAGTGAGAAACTTCGAATTGAGAATTTGAGCAAAGATTATGAGCATATTTTTCTCTTGGAAAATAGTAGTGAAGAGTTATATACCTGTACGAGGTGACACCTCTCGACGGCTCATCAAATTCAGAACTTCTCTCACTCATCNAAAAAACAAGAATACTAAGTTATATAATTACGGAAGAGCTATCATCACTAAACGCTCTATCTAGAGACAGATCGAAGGTCCACGACGCAAGTTCTCGATACCTTTCTAGAACGGAGCTATCAAGCTGTCCTGGAATAGGTATTGATCGACGTTTTGAAGGCCGTAGAGGAATACCACGGGCTATCAAGTCTGCTGCTGTGTAATCATATAGCTCGGGATGTTCTTCAAAGAAAGTACGGTCAAGCTGGAAGAAGGAAGCCCCTTTGTCCATCCCTAGAAGCTTGAAGGCCTGAAGTGCCGCGACCTTAGAGTTGAACAGTGCCTCTACGTTTGAAACAGGAAGTGCGTTATACTGATCTTCGGATTGCTTTGTAATTGCATTGGTGGGTTCCGATGCAGTTTCTGTATCTAGACTATACTCGGGATTAAATAAATTATTCCAATCGGTTAACGCATGCTCAGGGCGGTTATCTGTAGCCTCAGGAGAAATTGCTCGGACCAAGTCCCATACAGAGATGTAGCCTCTTGTTGGTCCTATGCCAGAAACCAACCGGGAAACATCCGTCTCCATCACATATGAGTTGCCAATTTTGCAGATTATCTCATCAAGGCGTGGATTCGCTGCATGATAGCGAATAAGCTTGTCCCGGAGTGTCGGGAATGGAATCCAGTCAATGATTGCTGGGTGAGGTACGGAGAGCTGAAGTGATGTTGGCTGCCAGCTTCGACTAAGACCAACGAATGCTTCAGGTGTCGGGTCTACTTTCCATCTCATTAACTTTGCTACCGGAACATGAGCCTTCGTGTATGTGTGCCATGATGTCATCGTGGGCCATGACATGCAAATAAATGTCGAAAGCATAAAATAAACCGATGTGGTAAGGCTGAATTTGAGTTAATGTCTGCCATTAACAAGGGGTTAGGGTAGTACCAGTTATCTTCGCGATGCAGGAGTGCAGCTGATCGGTTCCATTTCAGTTTCAGATAATGTTCGCAAACTGCGATATGATCCGAGAATAATGAGTTCGTATTGCGAAGTTGAGACTCCTGCTCTTGCAATAAAAAGGATCCTATGCTAGAAATATTTTTGTACTGCGATAGTCCCATAGTATTCTGCAATGTCATAGACGGCAATCTTGATAAATCAAAGGTATTGTCAATCACATGTTGAAATTCAGGAACATCATTGGATGTTGGTGCATCCCATCCTCCCTCTGCAGAAGCCTCCTTTTCTGCAAGGTCTTTCGCTGTGTTGCACTGAAACTCAGGAAATGTCTGGTTATTAGGAAAATTAGGTTCTGTAAAGGCAAGCAGTTCTGGTGACTCAATTCCCACGTGTGAGGAATCCTGCACAAGATCCAACAGTGAGGGATCAGTTATCTCCATTCGATTATCCGCTGGCTGCTGTTCTCGTTCGTTGTCACTGTGTTCTTCAGTGTTGTTCTTCCGCTCGTTTCTTTTGTGCTGTTCATCGCTGCTATGATCACCATTGCAGCCTGTGGAGCGCTGCTGACGGATTGAATACTAGTCAACAACAATGCAACTTCATTCGGACCAAGGTCCCTACCTCAATGCCCACCGTTGTTGCGACTGAATCAGAGATAGCTTTTAGTGTCACCTGCAGGCTTTCAAGCTTCTTATGGCAATCAAGCAATTGGAGACGAAGCTGTTTATTGCTCTCTTCGAGATTTGTATTGAGATCGCTCTCCGACTTGGTCGCCCATCGTAAGCGCTCTTCTAACTCCTTGATATAAACAGATTGTCGTGCACGAAAAGCTCTCTGCGAGAGACGATTACGCAACTTTCTGCTTCAGTTAGCCCTAGTAAGCACAGGGAGCTTTAAGCTTCTCAGGATTGCAGAGGGTGATACAAAACAAGAGAGGAAATCCTACCGATTTGCGGCCGACGTGCTAGCAGGATCCTCTTGCGACCGCGACGACCTGCGCTCAACCATCGCTGGAAGTTATCTTGCAGAATTGGAGAATATTCGATAATAGGTGATGAATGGTGTCTATGGAGTGTGGTTGCACGGAATCACAATACGATGATGCGCACTGGGGATGGTCAAAATCCGGCTTTGCCATTCTGCTACGCGGGGCCATCTGGGGATCTGGGGAACTGGAGATCTGGGGAAATGGGAATCCGGGGTACAGTAGCCGAGGCCCCTCTCGGTACAGTCAGATTTTGCTGACTGTCCTCTCCATTTAGTCTACTTACCAAGCCCTATCGTTGAGAAAGAAGAAAACAAAAGGAGCAAATGATCGTTCCCAGAACCTCTGATCAGACTAGCCGCTAAATAATAATACCGTCTTATCTGGGTGACTTTCCGTATCCGGCGCCGTACGTGTGATACCGGTCAGGACATACGGCAACCTAGCAACAAAATAGCTTCATCCTATACAAAACCACATTTGTCGCGCAGAGAAGAGATGACCGATATAATGTCGCTGAATTACAATGGTCGAAGCACATCAGAGACCGATAAAACCCTTTTGGCAAAGAGTTTCTGCAATTCACACCTTGCTAACAACGCTTCGTATAACACTTCAAAAGGAAATGGTACCTCAGCTGCTGCAGGATGTAATGTTCCTAACATTTCGGTGCTTTTCATCTGCTATAGTTTCTTGAATGCTCAAAGTCTACCATCTCTCGAGCCCCAGGAGGCTGCTTTTCTTGAAGCGAGAGGATGTTTACATGTCCCTAGTGGACAAGTTCTAGATACCTTTGTCCGCCACTATTTTTTGTATGTCCATCCAAGTCTGCCTCTGATCGATGAAGCAGAGTTCTGGAAGATATACCGTGGTGAAGACTCATCCCGTTGCATCCCTCTCCTACTCTTTAAAGCAATGTTATTTGCTGCAGCCTGCGTATGTTTCGGTTTCTGCAATGGAAATTTGCTTTACTGAATTAAGAACTAGTTTGTACCCTTCGATGTGATCCGGCAGTGTGGATTTCAATCTTGCATATCAGCTCGTAACTCTTTTCATCGCTCAGCCGAGGTTACTTCCTCTCTGTAGACAGTAATGAGTGCTTCTGCTAATAATTGGTCTGTAGCTTCTATATGATTTTAAGATAGAACGGGATAATTTTGTCATTGCACAAGCAGCACTGCTACTTTCGTACCACAGTTCAAGCTCGGATCAACTGTCAAACACAACATGGTTAACCGTTGCCATCCAAAATGCACGATTTGAAAATGCCCATCAATACGATTACAACCCAATTACCACCACCATCAGGCGGAAGAAGTCTGATTTAAAGAGGTTGTGGTGGTGCTGTTGCTTGCGGGACCGCAACTTAGCAATAAGCCTTCGACGTCCCTTGCAAATCACGACAGATAATTTCAACTTTAACCAAGGATGCTTAACAACAGTGGATCTTGAGGGAGAAATATATCATTCCAGCGTGTATAGTCCTGATATTAAGACTGACCTGTCTAAAATAGTTGTAAGCCACTGCCAGTTAGCTGTTGCAGTCACAAAGCTTGTTGTGACTGTTTATCCGGCAAAGGGATTTGATCACTCCAAACTTCGCACTAAGGATGAATTAATAGAGCGACTTCATATATTAGACGATGCTAGATCATTACTTGATCAATGGAAGAGAAGTTCGGTCATTTCTTCCGATTTCTTGCCAGGGAACGTACACACCTCAGTATTACTCAACACTATCATGATTTCACTCCACTACTAGTAAGTCCTTCTGATATTCTTACTTCATAAGCATTCAATTTAATATAAAGTAAAGTTCGGCGCGGATAGCTCTATGTCAACAAATTGGCCTCCTATTAAAGATGTGCACACATGACATCGGGGATACGAAACGCTTGGAATATTGTAAGAATGAACTTGCCGATGCCGTGAACAAAATCACAGAGACAGTAAAGCGACTGAACACTAGCGGCTCAGCAAAGTACCTTCCGATAAACGGGTAACAGTCCTAATCCATAGGTATATATTTATATATCGGTATACTAATATTACTCACAGGGTAGCGTACACTATGTTGCCACAGATCCTAATAAGCCTCAATGTGCGGTTATCATCAACGTCGACAGACAGGGAGAAACACGAGCACACCCTCAATGACTTTGTTCAGGTGTCTCGGCTGTACCAAATTCGTTATGATACTACACACGTGGAAAGCTGCATCAAAGCAGTGCTCAAGCTATTCGAACGCAAACAGCTGGATGATAATAATTTATCAAATGGTACAACCGCAACTCGACGAGTAACTCAAGGTGGATCATTTTGCGATATATTCATTAACCAGATGGGAACGTATCTGTATCTGTCCACACTTTTAGACCATGCACTTTCGAAAGGGAAAAATGCAGAGAAAGAGGACCTCCTACTTGACACTCATATGCTTGTTTTAGATATCATTTCAATTCCGTCGAGAAACCATTTGTCTGGTACAGAGACGCAACAGATATTCGGATCCATGTTGACCTTACCAAGCCAAGGGATTTCGACATATTCAGGCGAGTATTCAGATATAGAATGGTCAGATAGCTCGAATAGGGTAGACATGATCTGGGACCAACTGGGCGGTGCCGAGATGCCGACTCTCAGTGACCATATCCTGGAATATCTACCATTTTTTGGTGAATAATGCTGCCCTGAATTTAATAATCGACCTTTTTTATTATTGTGAAACAATATATTATTTAATTGATACATTCCAAAGTACTTCAGACTTATGTTCCTTGAGAGTTAATAAAGACCAATAGGAAATGAAGAGGTATACCCGACTACCTCGGTCATAGTTCAAATTTCCAGTCACGCTGTTCTGACTAATAATTTAAAGTGAGGAGAAGTTGCATCTTTCTAACTAATTTCGGTTTAAACCTATCACATAACGACAAATGTAAAAATATTAATTCGAATAGGTTATTATTATTACCTTATTGTTTAAATAGCTAAACGCTATCTTGCTCATTCAGTTCGGTACTTCGCAAGCCCTGCCTTACTTGAATTTAAGTCATGATTTTCACTACGCCGTCCTGGGTACCGAAGCTACCGGATATACCAGACAATGTTTCTATCCCAGACTTCATGTTTGATGAGAAATATGGGCGGCATGCGCTACTACACTCTAAGCACCCGTTTGTATGTGGCCTTACTGGGAGGAGTTACTCCCCCAACGAAACGTTAAAGCGCATTGAACTTCTGGCGAGGGCGCTGAAGGAAGAGTTAGGATGGAATTCTGGTGAGGGCAGTGAGTGGGAAAAGGTGCTAGCAGTCTTTAGCATGAATTCTGTAGGACTTCCCCCCAAAAGTCTAGTGTTCTACTTCTGAACGCAATTATTCACAATAGATCGATACAATTACAGTTGTGTCCTCAGTACATCGCCTAGATGGCATTGTAACTATGGCGAATGCAGCATATGGCGTTCGAGAACTGGCTCATCAACTGGACTCATCCCGTGCAAAATGCATCGTCACGTGTGGATCACTTCTGCAGACGGCTATACAGGCGGCCAACCAAGTCGGAATACCGAAGACTCGAATATATTTACTAGATGTACCAGGCCAAACCACGGATAAAAAGTGGCCAACCCAGGAATTCAAGACCATTGACCAATTGATCGCGTTAGGGAATAGATTGCGTCCAATACAGAGGATTACATGGACCAAAGGACAAGGAGCAAAGCAATGTGCGTTTCTCTGCTATTCTAGCGGGACTTCCGGATTGCCTGTAAGTGTTTATCAATAGATTGACGATATTCTAATGTGGTCATGCTCACGGATATCTTTCTCCTTAGAAAGGAGTAATGATATCCCATCGTAATGTGATGGCCAATGTTGTACAAATCACAGTATTTGAGAGCAAGTATAGGAATTCTCTAGCAGTGAATGGTAAATGGACTGAGGTAGGTTTGGGGCTACTACCTCAAAGTCATATTTACGGCCTGGTAGTCATATCCTACACTAGTATTTTTAGAGGAGACAGTATTGTTGTGATGCCTAAATTCGAAATGCGATCATTCCTAGATGCTATTCAGAAGTTTCACATTAACGTCCTATACCTAGTGAGCTAACCCCAATTATCCTCTTTAAACTACAATTAAATATACTGTGACCGCTAAACAGCCTTTAATAGGTTCCTCCCATCATTATCGAAATGATAAAGAACAAGAAACTGCTTGATCGATGGGACTTAAGCAGTGTCTACGCAATTTTTACCGGAGCAGCACCACTAGGAGCAGAGACAGCAAGTGCTCTTCAAAAGCAGTATCCTTCATGGAAAATTAGACAAGGCTATGGTTCGTTTACGATTCCATGAAGAGCCAAAGTAGTAAATTCTAACGTCCTTGGTTGCATTTTCTTAGGCCTCACTGAGACATGTACAGTTGTCTGCTCTACATCTGCCCACGACATATGGCTTGGCTCTTCGGGCTCATTCCTACCTGGATATACGGCACGTCTTATATCTGCTGATGGTATCGAGATAACAAGTTACGAGCAACCTGGAGAGCTTGTTGTCAATTCGCCCACCGTCACCTTGGGATACCTTAATAATGAGAATGCAACTAAAGAGGCATTCATAGAAGATAAGGATGGCAATCAATGGTTACGAACAGGGGATGAGGCTCTTATCAGGAAGGCTCCAAGCGGAAATGATCATGTATTCATTGTCGATCGAATCAAAGAACTAATCAAAGTTAAGGTTAGTGCGACTTCAATTCCCCTAGAAAAGAGTATTCTAGCATATAAGTCGAGTCCTAATTCAAGACCAGGGCATGCAAGTGGCCCCAGCAGAGCTGGAGGCACACCTTCTGACACATCCAGCGGTGGCTGATGTAGCTGTCATCCCAGTTCGAAACGACCGCGCAGGCGAACTCCCCAAGGCAATTGTAGTGAAATCAGCAGACTTCATCTCAGGAGATGATAAATCATTAGCTCTAGATATCCAAGATCATGTCAAGTCTCATAAAGCTAAACACAAGTGGCTTCAAGGAGGTGTTGAGTTTATTGATGCAATCCCAAAAAGCCCTAGTGGGAAGATCTTGCGTAGACAACTTCGAGATCGAGAGAATAAACGAAAGAGAATCGCAAAGCCTAATATATAGATGATTTGAAATAGGATTCATCTTTGAGGGTCTTGTAACTACCATTCTTGTGAGCAATGAAGTTGGAGCTCAGTTTACAGGAGCTCTTAATAAAGTAAAATAAGAACAATTAACAAATCTTACTATTAAACTATCATGCAAGTCAATTAATATTTATTATAACACTTTCTATGTTCAGTATCAGTAGGGTTAATATTCTTATTTTTTGCTTATAACTACTTTATGTTTTAATGCTTTAATAGGTACTAAAATTGGGATTATGAAACTACAAATGACTACAAAAATGCTGACAAAGCTACCATCTTGAGTAATTGCTCTTGGTCAGTATAGTCTGACTACAACTGGCGGAAAATTCAGTGGTCCTCTAAGCTAGGGATTACGAATAACAGTTTATAAGATTAGAAAAAGGATCTCAAAGGAGGAGGGGCTATTTTCCTAATTATTTAATGAACTAACTGTATACACAATGTCACCATTAATCCTTCAGCAACACAATCATCGTGAACTCTGTGGTGGCGATCTCCTAGCACAATGCCTTCGATCTCTCGGCGTTGAAGTCGCTTTTGGAATTCACGGGGGACATCTGGATGCTTTTCTTGTTGGATGCACCGAGGCCAATATTCGTTTAATAGATACACGCCATGAAACCGTAGCAGTTCAGGCAGCAGAAGGATATGCGAGAGTGAGCGGGAAGGTTGGTGTGGCATTTGTAACAGCGAATAGCGGGTACATTTCAACTCCTTCACCAAATCATAACCTTCTAATAGAGAAGCTAATTATCTTCACTATTGTCCAGATTCGGAAACAGTCTACCTGGCCTAGCAACTGCCCTTGCCGATCGAAGCCCGATATTTGTCGTGACAAGCTCACCACCACTAAGGGATGGGGAGACAAATTGTCTCCAGGGGTTTTTGGACCAAGTGGTTATTGCCAAACCCCTCACCAAGTTTGCCCATCGAGTAGTTCAAGTCGAAGAAATCCCTCGATTAGTAGCCCATGCCTTCCATGTTGCCATTTCAGGAGCTCCAGGTAAGTATTTAAATAACTTTTCATTAATAACCACCAGATTACTTAGTCTCTATAGGCCCCGTACTGATCGATTTCCCCATTGATATTCTTTTTCGACCAGTGCAACGGGATCAAATCTCTTGGGGCTCAATCACGAAGCCACTACCATTTGCTCCTGCCCCGAACAGAAACGCAGTCACACAGGCAGTAACTCTTTGGAAGGATGCACAACGACCAGTCATAATTGTTGGTTCAGGTGGCCGAGCCACAGAGGTCGGATTTCCAGTACTTTGTAATGGACATATCCATCTGCTAACAGAGGACATAGGCGACAAAGGAACTTCAGAAACTGGTCGAGACCACTCAGACACCAGTCTTCCACAGTCAGAAAGGACTTGGCACTTTCCCTAGTAGTCATCCTCTCGATGCTGGTTTGGCAGTGAATCTGTCAAAGTTACCGCTACACAACAAACCGCAGCCCGACTTGGTTATTTTGCTAGCAGCTAGGACGGGAATGTTTCTAGCTGGTCGGAGTGGACTTATTCTCCCCTCCAACAGTTGTAGGTATATCCAAGTGGATACTGATGGAGCCGAAATAGGGAGACAAATTCCAGTAGATGTGGGGATTGTCTCCGATGTAACGCAGGCTCTTGTCATATTAAATGAAGAGGTTGAGAAATGTCCATTTGAAGCACCCAAAGAGTGGAGCGTTGCGATACCAAAGCTCAAAGCAGAATTAGACCCTCATGAGAATGACCAGCAACTAATTGATGATCGACTTCACCCATACTTCGCAACTAAGAAGCTTCTAAGTTCCTTGCAGCCAGGATCGATCGTCTCTATTGATGGCGGCGAATGTGGAAGCTGGACTACGGACCTAATTGAGGTTGCTCGACCATTTCAATCATTCTTTGCGGCGGGATATCTTGGAATGCTGGGAAGTGGCTACGGATACTCTCTTGGTGCAGCAGTAGCAGATCCTACACGACAAGTGATCAACATCCAGGGCGATGGATCTGCTGGATTTCACATTGCAGAGTTGGACACTTATGCGCGACACCAGCTTAACATTCTCACTGTCGTGTATAATAATGAAGTGTGGGGGATGTCACAACATGGCCAGGACCTCGTATACGGCGAACAGACCACGGCTCGACCAGTGAGTAGCTTAAGTCCTAGAGCGGCATATCATGCAGTCGCAGAGGGTTTCGGTGTTACAGCAGCCAGAGTGGAAGGTTTGAAGGAACTTGAAGGAACCGTAAAACGGTTGAGTGAAGTCCAAGGACCAGCATTGCTCGAACTAATAGTTTCTGATAAACCAATCCACCCTGGCACTATCGACATGGTTAATGCAACTAACGACCCGAATTGGATTGTAGTGCCTTACTATGACAATATTCCGAGACCGTTTTATAAAACAGCTAAGGATCATGTTGTAAATGAGAATGAGAATGGGAATGGGAATGGGAATGGTTTATAATATTCTGGAGAACCTTCACTGGGCTAAGGTAGCACTGCATGAACGAGATTTTATAAACTGGTTATATAACTTATAAGCATAAATGAGATTTTTGAATCAAGGTTTTTAAGCAAAACTTTTACAGAACTTGGCGCTTGAAATAAGGTAGAACGTAGAGGACAAAGAAGAAGAAAAATATAAGGAGACACTTCTTATGAGAGCGGAGACGGACAGGCAGTAAAGATATAGCCTAGAGAGTTCTGTCTACGAAATATAAACGCCTCCCAAGATAATCCGGTTTGTCACTGCATTATAAGACAAACAGCTTACAGCGATATTAAATTGATTATTCCATCTAACCTGAAGTATCCACCTTGTAGTTCCAAGTAGTGTATATATATACGTGTGTGTGTATAAGTAGCAAATTAATTAACAGCCTACTAAACAGCCTACTAAACAGAAACAGCACTTCAGTCTCTCAACCACTTGCCTTTTAAAATTGATGTCAACACGGCTTGATCCATCTACTATCAACTTACGCACTGGAACAAGTAACTCTTGCACTTCTCAAGACAGGCGCGAACATCCTGTATATAATTCTTCCACATTAGACCTCCAAGGAAACGTGCCAGTTTTAGCAAATACTCATTTATTCTGGCTAGATCAAAAGATTTTGCTCTATGCTGAAGGGTTTCTAGTGGTATCCAGTAACTAATCCCAAGTAGAACAAGCCTAAGACTGTAGTATCAAACTCTGCACAATACTAAATATGCTCAGCGGTGGCATCGGCTAAAAATTCCCTATGATCAGAGTCCTAGTATGCAATCACGAGCTCCTCGTCATCAGTCATGATGTTCGAGATCTGGTTTTGTTGGTCTGGTCTGCTATGAGAAAATCCGGTCAAGAACGGTGAATTCATAAATCTCGCACTAGCGGCATCTTTAGTGAAAAAGATGATGTTATACGATGAAATACTTTTGTGGAACCACCCAATCTTATGGAATTCGAATATTGCATCGGAAAGTTGCCTTGCAAGATGAAAACGATCTTGGCGGCCTGCCTATACCTGCCACAGGTACCTATGTGTGTAACCACGCCGTTAGTGTTTTTGATATTGCAAAGCATCTCTGCTTGATAGCGGCCTGGGAATTTGATCTCCGGGTGACCGCTGAAGCATGAGAAGTTTCCGAGCTTTGAAAACTCCATCCTCTCAGCATCTTATGGATCATCTAATTCAAATTGCTGATATCCACCTTTGTTTATGTTATTCTACTATTATTATTAATAATACTACAGTAATGGTTAGACAAGTAATAACGATTTGGAGCTAGCGTTAGAGAGCCTGGGCCAGATATCGATCGGCATGCACATCCCACGTGGTTGCATAACGGTTTTCTCATCATCCTTATCCTCCCTAAGCAGTGACATTATTCATAATACTCCAAGACCCAATTGTATGCAGTGCATCACAATCCTCCATTGCTAAAAGGAAGTCTTCCCCTGACGGATCCCCTAATTTATCTTCTATTGGAAGAAGCGGCAACATCTTGCCCTCGAGATTCAACGGGGGACTATCGCCATCACTCGGAAGATTGAAGCTCAGCATTGAACTGTTTGTATTCCTTCTGGCCCTTATACTTGACTTAGGATACGGCAACTTGCATCTTCTCATCAGATACTTAATCTGCTTGAGTACCGTGCGAGCCACGATGTACGAATTCTCCAGTTCCTCCAGGGCCTGGAGACACTTGTCAACGCACTCTAAATAATCCGGGTTTGAGAGAGAGGTATTATCAGCCTGCGCTGCCACGAGCACCACGGCTACCATAGTGATGTTGTAGAGGGCGGTTCCAAGCATGGTACACGCGTTTCCGCTATATTTTCTGTACTCGTCGAGTATGTGGACAGCGCGAGTGGCTTGGGTGATACAGATGTCGCGTGAGCGGAGAGATTCGGGTGATGCTTTGGTGATATCAGTGCCAAAACGAGCTGTTGCGCGATGGAGGAGGATCATGGTGCAGCAGTATTGAAGACTGACGGGAATTAGTTTAAGAATATGGTCAGGTGAGTAGATGCTGTTAAACCTACTGTAACATGGAAATAGATGGACGGCAATCAGGGGTGTACATTAACTGTGGGTTGAGCTGAATCTCCCAGTTAAGTAACTGCTTATTGAGCATTTCAAGACGACCAAGTGTACATTGATTGGCATTGCTATGATGGTCAATATCTCACCTCAATACCGGTAATCATGGGAGTGTATGCTTACAGTGCATCAGAAATGTGTCCAACGATATCAAGTAAGCTTGTCCATGCTGCGAGCATCAGGATATCCCAAGATGGGTTCTTGCTGCCTGCTCCTGGCCATGAGACCGTAACGTCCTCCATCTTTACGGAGCACGGCCTTCCCAGGTACAATGACCACATCCTAGTAGCTTTTGTCAGTGATACAATGATACAGAAACGTCCTGGAAAGTTACCTGTCCAATGTGAAGCAGCCCCAGAATACCACTTCGCGAACTTCAAGATCTAGCTTTGATAGATGACATGATCCAAGGTCTTCATTGCTTTGATGTAACCCAAGTTCGAACATCAGACGAATGGCCAGACCTTTCTTTTGTTAGCTCCGTTATTAATAAGGGAACGACGTAAAGCTTGCTTGCTCACCAGATTCCATCCAGCCCTTGGTATCAGCGGATCTCGTGCAGTGAATAACACTCAGGAGTTGCAGACTCTGGATTGTTGTGATCCCAGGATTAATATCTATTTCTTCTTGAGTCAAATCCATAGCCCGCTTCAGTAGATATGGTGTATCGGTATCCGTGCTGTCCTCTTTGTTAAAAGCAAGGATGCGAATATTCTCATTCTCGGAGATCCTAGCAGCAGATGCGAATATGGAATATAGCAATGCTTTACTGTAGTATTTGCACTGACCTGTCTGCATGTCGTGGAGAAAGGCCTCTCGATGGACGACTTGAAGAACAGTGTGCTGGTACTTCCAGTACCTTTCTAGCAAAGCCTCCTGGAGGAGTGGAGGTATGTCATTGTGAACTAAGCTGTCGTTTTTAGTTGTGAACTCTCCCCATTGCACAAAAGAAGACGAGGTACTTTCAGCGGTATGTAGACTAGACGTGGTACCAAAGAAGCGTAGCTGACCAGTTTCATCACTCTGAAGTTGTGATGGTCTGGCGCAAAGTCTGGTTATCAGATTCTGCGGCATATCTGCACTAGATGTTAAATCTGCAGATTTATTTATGGATAAATTCGGTGTGATTTCTTGGACGGTGTTTGATGTCTTTGATGTCTCAGGGATGGTACAATGAGCTTTTCTTGGTGCTTGAGCTGCTTGTATCGCCCGCGAAGCCTCCTCTTTTGATTTCTTCAGCTGTCGTTCTAACGTCGAGATCTTTGACTCGAGCTCCCGGATATATGTTTTGGATGAAGGCCTTCGTAATTTGTCAGAACTGCTTCAGAAAATGTTAATCTTGCGCGTATATCACCTTCTTCTCTCGTCGCCATCGGGTATTATACATCTGAGCTTGAACTTTGTACATCGCCGACAATTTGAACTGTTATTTTCTCGCTGGCACTGACGGATATCGGTTAGTGAAGCTTCAATGATGCTCATTGGGTTGCAACAAATGCTCACCTTGATCTTCTTTGCCCGACAATTGAGGCATGCCAGCCATTGCTTGGGCTCTGCATTCTCC
This sequence comes from Scytalidium lignicola, assembly GCA_002812745.2. Classification (NCBI taxonomy): domain Eukaryota; kingdom Fungi; phylum Ascomycota; class Leotiomycetes; genus Scytalidium; species Scytalidium lignicola. Next base: position 62,083 of record NCSJ02000164.1, read on the forward strand.
AATCCTCTCTTCGTGACCTCTGCACTGTCCTCCCATGCCTGGCTTTTCCACGAATGTGAAGATGGTGATCGCGGAGAGCTGATCCAATCCATGCTCTTATCGCCCTCGAGATCGTCCGGCCAAAGCGAGAACGGGGGGAGCTGATTAACGTCGAATTCTGGCATCGTTCCCACATCCATGATGTGGGTAGAGGGGGTCGACATATCTGTTATTCGCATTACTGGGTGGTATTATGTCAGTACAAGGAGCAAAATTGCACAAAAGGAGAAAAGAAGGACATTGGCAACATGAGCGGGAGTTGACGGGGATATGTAATTTGCAGGTGTGATTCAAGCTTCCCCAGACTCCAGACCCCAGACTCCGGATCCCACGCATCTTCCCCAGACAATGCAAATTGCGAATCCATCAACCTGCTTCTGACAGGCTCCCTTGGGCCGGATCCCCTCCTTTCACAAGCTCAGCCCCTCGCCTGTGGAACGCCTCTACATCAACGAAATAGCCACTAACCACCAGCTCGGAGAACGAACGCCGGCTTCACTCTCTTAGCTCCTCAGGAAGGTCAAGAATGCAAATAAAGGCATCGGCTTCTCCCAGGATATTATTTTATTACTTGAAGTCTGGATTTAGATGGCTTCACTGTTGTGTTTCAATGAAAATGAAAATTATTTAAAGACTTAGTCTGTACTGTACTGTACAGTACAGCAAAGTCCACGCGCAGTAGGAATAGAAAAATGGACATCCGTAGTTAAGGCTATTCTGTTATCAATGATCTCCCAAATGACATCAAAAGCACTATTTGTAGAGTGTTGATAAGTTCTAAATTAACATTTGATGTAATAACCCAAATCTCCACCATCAACTTCTAACTGGGTGAAACCGTCTCCCAAAAATTTCCATTGGTTCTAAAAAGGGCTGTTAGCAAAATTTCTTTTGAAAGACCGAATAACAATAGCCTGACCTTGCTGCGATACGTAATATCGAAATCTTCCCCTCGGATGTCCTCAATCAGATCCTTGAAGTGAAGAATGGAACCGGGGTAGAGAGCAGATATCCTTCCATCTACCGTCCCGGTCTTATACCAAGATCGACAACCACTGGCCCAAACAGTCCGCTTCAACAACTCATCACCCCAAACATTCCAATCATCCTGAACCTGCTTCTTGACATCGAAAGATTTGATGCCTTCTCTGGCAACTTTATCAACCCACTTAAGGATATAGTTCGCAGCCCAATCAATCGCTGACGAGAGACTGCCGTGGCCGACTGGCCCCGCAGGGCCATTGAAGATGAAGTGATTGGGATATCCACTAACACAAAGCGACAGGTAACTCTGGGCATCGCTGGCCCATTCCTTCGCGAGCAACCTCCCACCACGACCCTTCTGCGTCCACCGTGGCCTGAAGGAAACATCGAAGCCGGTAGCGCACACAATAGCATCATACTCCTGATGAGTTCCGTCCTTCATTCGGATGCCAGTAGGTGTGATCTCTTGAATGTCTCCCACGAGCAGTTCCACGTTGTCCCGAGTCAAGGACTCTAGGTAGCCGTTTCCTGGTGTAAGACGTCTGCATCCGAGAGACCACTCCGGGATCAACTTAGCAGCGAGCTCCGGGTAGCCCTTAAGACGATCCTGCATCATCTCCTTAGTTCTTCGCATAGCCTCTTTGTTAGCTTCCGAGCCCTCGATGAGAGCCTCGTAGAAGTGGTTGAATGCATGGGCAAGTTCGTGTCTGTGCTCCTTGAGTTTATCTGGATTCCGTCTGAACTCTTCCTTTTCTTCTTCTGTATACTTTCGATTAGTCCCCGGTGCCCCTGAAAGGTCCTCAACGAAGGGGGCAGAGATCCACGTCGGCGTACGCACGATATTGGTGAGCTTCGAAGCCACCCTCGCCAGTTCTGGGACGATTTGAATAGCTGAAGATCCGTTCCCAATGACAGCAACACGTTTGCCGTCGAAACTGATCTTCTTTGCCCACTCTTTATAGTCAGCAGAATGGCTAATATGGCCCTTGAAGTCATGAAGACCTAGTATGTCGGGCCATGACCAGGCGTTTAAGACGCCGGAGCCGTTGATCAGAATGTCACAGCTGTCTTTAATTGTTTGGCCAGCCTTCTCGACCTCGACATGCCATTCACCCTCATCTTCATCCCATTCTGCAGCTGTGACTTTTGCGTTATAGACAACGTCACGGTCAAGATTATATTGTTTCTTGACCTTGGTCAAATATTCCTGAATCTCCCCCCCCGTAGCGTAGAAAGCCGGCCAGTCAGGGTTTGGGATGTCGAGGAGGGTATAAATGTGAGCTGGGACATCACACATGACACCTGGATACCTATTCTCGAACCAAGTTCCTCCGACATCCTCGTTCTTTTCATACATGACATGTTCAACTCGATCATCCATCTTGTATGCATTCTGGATCTTTTGTGCCATTGTAAGGCCTATGAGGAAACGGAGGGTCAGTAGTTGGCATTTATTAGCATAGCACGGCAGACTTACCACTGAAACCACATCCTATGCTGATAATCTTCACTTTGCGCTCCGGCTTCCACAACACATGTTCCGCAATTGGGATCCAGTTTTTTGGCTTACCATTACTGTGACCATTACTTTCACCGTTGGTAGCCTTTGGTGTTCCGTTCTTGAATTCATCAAGCGCATTGTTACTACTCGTAATGTCTATAACGTTTGAAGGATGTGTGCTTGAAGGAGACATAACTACTAAAAAGACACATGAGCTATTTTGATATCTTAGTTGAAAACGATTAGGTATGCTTTGTCTTTTGGGAATATAAGATATTGTACACTTTATATTCATTAAGCCGGCCTTTAAACGACTACATTATCACTCTACCTTGGTAGTGTTGGTGGTCCAAAACCGAACTGCCAACCCACGGCTCGGACCTCGAACACCGCAACTTAGTTCTCTGGTCTCCGCTATCCAAAGCCAAGCCTGCATCAAAGAATTCGCGGCCATGCAATTCGATGAGGAAGCTACCGGAGGTACTGGGCCGAGGTACCATGTCTCGGTGCTCATGCCTCCTGGCCTCACGTTCACATAGCTATTTGCTCTCTGTGTGCCTCAACTTGTAAAGATTTATCTTCTTAATGTTCTATTTAGTTCTGCCTAGAATCTGGATTCAACCTTGGTACACAAGCAAAACACAATGGTTTTCCTCAAGCCCAGCGAACACGGAACCGTGCAGCCTAAGCCTAAATATGGTCATCTATCCAAGATAGCTCCGGAATTCGTGCCACTACAGAGAGAGCTAGATGCGAATTTCAAGGCGTTGTGGGAGCTACCCATTGATGAGTTCAAGCAAGGTTGGATAAACGCGCCTCCAGCTCTTGCAGAGGATATTCCAGTGCCAGGGAAAGATATTCAAATCACACACCAGCTCATCCCTGTGAGGGATGGGAACAAGATCGAGATACGGGTATATAAACCTATCGAACCTGAGCCGGAGGCTCTTTTATTCTTAAATTCACATGGTGGAGGTGAGATACCGGTATATTCAGATCATTACGGGGCATCAACTAAGACTGATTTCGTAGGCTGGTCTGTTGGAAGCCACAATGTGGAGGAAGGTCAAAATCGTAATGTAGCAGCGAAGACCAAATCCGTGGTTGTCAGTGTTGATTATCGCATGTAGGTTATATGTTCCGTTTATGCCTGGAACTTCTTTACTAAAAAGGATCCTAGGGCACCGGAATACAAATTTCCATATTCTATCAATGACTGCTACGATGCTCTACTTTGGTGCAAGGAGAATGCATTAACTCTGGGGATAAACCCGGATCGCATTATTGTATCTGGTGGAAGTGCAGGCGGAAACATCGTAAGCCTCGACTACAATTCTTCTCTTCACGAATGTTGATTTGAGCGTGCCAGGCCGCCGTTTTAGCACAGATGACGCGCAATGAAAAGGTGTCTGGAGTATTGGGCCAAGTGCTCAATATCCCAGTAACATGCCATCCTAAGCACTTCCCAGCTGATAAATATGAATACGGAAGTTATCAACAGAACAAAGACTCTAGTATTGTTGATGCCCCAAAGATGGATTGGTTCTGGGATCAATACTTGCCCGAAGCCACAGCCGAAGTATATGCCAGTCCGTTACTTGAGGAGAATTTAAAGGGCTTACCTCCGGCTCGTAAGTGATTTCATACTTTCCCATGAACACGAAGGGGACTTACTCATGTATTACCAGTTGTTCAAGTTGCCGGGATGGATCCATTGAGAGATGAAGGTCTTGCGTACGCAGAGGCCTTGAAAGCCGCAGGAGTCCCGGTAACACTGAAGATCTACCCCGGATTACCGCATGGATTCTATATGATCCCGCATTTGAAACAGTCGGTGGAATATATCCAGAGCGTGGTTGATTTCGTCCTGGAGATTCAAACAGGGAGTAATTTGTAGATAGTGAAATATGCAATTTATATAGCTATCGATTAATGGATATTGAACAATGGATATTGAACTGTGAGTTTAATAATTAGCAAGTTCTCACAATGGTCTATTTTAATACTTTCTATCCACCGAATTTCAGGGGAAAGGAAACCTAATAAGACTTTTCAACACGAACACATCTAGGTACAGTAAATACAGGTTGTATCCCTCAAAGAATCAGATATGAAACCAATAATGACTTGCAAGTAGGGACGAACATCTAGAAACTGAACTACTGTATGTAGCCCCGGCCGTCCTACCAACATCCGCCTGAAGATCAGCTACGTAAAGCAGATCTAAATCTCGGAGTAGATTAAAATAGGCGTGTCCATGGGTATCGTCTCTACTACTTCAAATTAGGAGTATCGGTGGTCGAGCACCGACATCGGCTGCAAATGCGACGTATCGTCATTAACACTTGTACTGTACAGGGGCAATGGAAAGATATGGGATATCTTAACATTCTAGGAGAGCTAGCGACTGCTCAACGTCTAATGCGTATTGCTATTCAACCCGTCTCTGCATCTAATGTACAATAATAATTTCATGTGAGTTCTTAAGTTTACAAGTATTGTGAATCGAAAAAGTTACCCTTTCACCCTGAAATCATATTCGACTTCGGCATTCGTTGACCGCGAATGTGGAAGTGGACTATTAGTGCTAAACCCTGCCGGCGGAAGAACGGCACCAACAGATGATTGTTGCCAGTGATTTCATACGTACAAGCACAGAAGATTTTCAGTTCGGCAATGTTTAGGGATTGAAAAAGCACTCAACAGCATCGATATATAATAGAAGCCGCCGCAACATCCTTTAAGTCGGCTGGAAGAGATATATCCACTGCGGTAGCCTGAATCCTCCGGCCTTGCTTGAGGCTTCAGCAAGTGCACAGCTGCTTACGAACCTAGTCTCAAAAGCCTGTGGATTACAGGCATTAATTAGCCCTAAACCCACCAACCTTACATACCAAAATGCTTTCCACTCCACCAATGCCAAAGCACCTTCCAAACTATGAAATACCTATTAAACACAAGGAGGCAATACGTCAACTTTATCAGCAAGCTCATTTCGGAATTAATAAGCTTGCAATAGCTTATAATCTTAACAAATCGTTAATTAATCGAATTTTGCAGTATGATCAGCCAAAACGAGTATAACTTACTTGAACAGGACATCCACGTTAATTAAATGATGAACAAGTCACAGATATTATCAACTATATTATTGAATTATATAAGCATAGAATCCTTAATTATGTACAATTACAATAAGAATTACATTTATTATATTCCTCTTAAACAATTAAACGAAGATTAAAAGAACGAGGATATTAAAGATGTATAATATGTCAAAAACTATATTTTATAAAAATCTAAGCTTATAACCAATTGATTTGGACAATAGATTATATATTTTAGTATGAAGAATAAAAATCTATCCTTTAGTCTGATGAAGTAACNTTTTTTAATTGAAGGTAGAAAAATCAAAGAGAAAGTTACATGTCAAAGAGAAGAATGATTTTATCTAAATTATATTCAATTTTAATTACATCAAGGCTACATAACACTTGTTAACACTTGAAAGTCAATTGAATATAGTTATAAAAGCTAATTGTTATTTATAAAAGGATTTAGCCAAAATGGAGTATTTATACAAAAAGATTATTATATTCAAATACTTGAAAAAGTAATAAAGGGTATTTTAGCTAAATTTAAGATTATAACAACCATCAAAGACTAAATATTATAATTCATAGAAGATAAGAATCCTGCATATAATCATAAGTTTATAAACAATCTTTGTACATAATGAAAGGCCTCTAAAAGTATTGTATTGTTTTTATACTCTTTTACAAGTCCTGATATGAATCCAATTGAAAAATGTTAGAGGCGAATCAAACAAGCACTACATAAGTGTAAGCGACAGCCTACCAACGAGCAAGAAATGATGGATGCAATAACTGAGAAATGGGAAAAAATACCTCAGGAATGGATTGATGAGTTAATTGAGAAACAGAGGTATTGGGTTAATCAATTAATTAAAGCATGTGGGTGGAGTACAGCAAATTAAATTGATTTAAATGGTGTTGATATGCCTGTAATCCACAGACTTTTGAGACTAGGTTCGTTAGGTTGACGCACCCGATGGACGGGCTAATTGACGTTAATTATTTTGATTATCATGGTACTGTTATTAAACTCGAGAATAAACAGAGGCTTTGCTCTATGGTGATCAGATAGTATGATAGTGTAGTACCGGGAAAGTCTTCCGGCATTATGCGTACCCCGGATTGCGCATCCTAGACAACCCCATGGGGTCCAAAATAGGAGACAGGAAGTGATGCAAATATAAAAGACTGCTCTCTCTCCTATCAGCTCTCTTCTTTCCTTCTCCAGACCATCGTATTTCTTTCATGACTCACGTGTTCCTCTATTACAGACTTCCGCTCTACCAGGTTTGCTCACTAGAAACTTATAGTGTAGACCAATTACACATAGTCAAAAGTCAAAAGTCAACTTTTTTGTTCCTCTAACCAGAAACTTGGTTTTGGATACTCTTCTAAGGTTGTTGCTTGTCAGTCCAACTTTCAACTCTGCATGAAACCTCCGACCCTTTGTAATAAAGGTCTAGTTTTATCTTCTCGTGCAAAATACTCGGCTTTATCTAGAATGCTCAAGATGTACCTTTGCATAACAAGAGACTACATCATATTTGACTTAACTGTCTTACTTATCCACTCTCAAAGCTACCCTAATTTAGAATATCCTCTTATATTCTACTGATACATTATCAGGTTGTCACTACCAAAGCCCATAAATACGTGGCCAAAATGTAGGTACACTACAGTAAGTATTTTCGGCACCGAGGCAATTTTTGTTATTAGTTATTTATAAAATGATACGTAAACCCTGTGGACTCAATAGAGTAGCTTGAGCTATAGTAGCCCACCGTGGCCCTGTCTACGTCTATCCTCTCGTCCGGGGAAAGGTACGTGTAAGTAGATGTAGTATGTATAGGTAAACTTACAGACATACACGTACTACATCTACTACCCCCTTCCCTAAANTGCTTCACACTGCGCGTTTACACTGCGCGGACAAAACCAGGGATTGTTGTTGGGATGAGACATGGTTCTCAAAAATATCAACAAGGACTGCAAGGACCTTATAGACCCGTTTGGGTTATTTTTTTGTAGAGAAATCCAGGGTTAAGCAAATCAGACCTCGAAACAGGGACAAGTTTCACGGTGTGAAGCATTTAGGGGAGGGGATAGTAATCATTCAGATTGAAACTAGACCAATAATTGAGATGTAAATTGTATTCTAATGTGACTGTTTACTTTGAAAGGTCCACTGAAGTTTCTGGCGACATGAGTCATTAAAAGACCATCTCTTCCCAACTTAATTCACAAGTATCGACGAGTTCTGGACATAATTCTTCTCTATCTTTAGCTTTCTATAATTATGTCTAAACAAATTCTAGTTCATGGATCAACTTTGGTAAAAATGAATTATCTATATTCCCTTTCTACGATTATTTCTCTTCGATTTTCATAAACTAATCATTCCTCAGGGTCCTAACCCATGGAAAGTTGTCATTGTACTTGAGGAACTAGGAGTTCCTTATGAGTTCAAGGTCTACCAATATCCTTACCCGAAGAAAGAACCATATATCAGCATGAACCCCAATGGTCGTGTTCCAACCATCGAAGACCCCAACACAAGTATTACTGCATCTGAAGTGAGTATCACATGATAAAAGCTCTTTTAACATGACAACGAAAATTTTAACTAAACTTTTAATACTGAAAGTCCGGGGCAATTGTCCAATACCTCATAGAAATCTATGATGAAGGTGGAAAGCTACATTATGATTTTTTGCTGGAGAAATACGTTGAATACCAATGGCTTAATTTCCAAAAGTCTGACTAAAGGCCCTACTATGGTCAGAAGGGCTGGTTCACATTGTTCCATCCTGAAAAGCTTCCGTCTGCAGAGGAACACTACGCCAATGAAACCCATCGTGTTCTGGGTGTTATTGAGTTTCACCTTACCAAACAGAAGACTGAGTATCTTATCGGAAATAGGATCTCGTATGCTGATCTTGCTTGGATTCCTTGGAATAGTATCTTCGGATTGTTGATGTCGGGATCTTGATACCAAGAAAGATTTTCCGTTGTTTACAGGGTATGACTGTACAGTATGACTATAGGGTATGAGCTCTATAACATGGCTTTGCAACGCGATTGTAATGTATGGCTGTATAATATAGCTTTATAGTAAAGCTGCATAGTGTGGTAGGATATGCCGTCATATATCACGTGATTCCACATATATATGTATAGTAGTAGCCGTAGTAGCTAGAATATACTGTACAGGCCTCCTCCCTCCTATTCTACCGAACCCTACCTTCTGATTGGTCGGTTGCTCAGCTACACTCTATGGCCATACAGATTACCATATCGCTACCGTACGTAGCCAATCGTACATACCATATTACACTCCCACAATAATAATAAAAATAATAATATGACAGAGGTAGGTCACATGTTAATGTCTAAGGAGACAGTTTAGTAATCAAATGCAACTTAACTTATTATGGTACAGCCTCGTTCACTGCGGCACCGTAGTTGTGGGGATACGGAGTAGCCGCAGTTGTAAAGGCGGGGAAAAGCAATTAATACCAAGCTATTTGCACGACTCGCATCCTGCTCGCTAGATGTTCATTCATTCTTCGTGCTGACCAACTACTTACGGGCCCAACAGCTCGACGCAATTCAAACACCTCTAGTCATGCCAATCGTTGACTTACCAGTATTAAGCGACACTCAGTTGACAAAGTCCATAAATATGGCCAATAAGAGATCCCAGGTTGCTCTTGGTCCTGATAGAAATCATACTAAAGTCACGCGAAAGAGGTCTTTGAGAGCATGTGGTTCGTGTAGAGAGAGAAAAGTTCGATGTGACGTCGTGATTCACGGTCATCCGTGTACAAACTGTAGCTTGGACAGCCGCCAGTGCTACGTTCCAGAAATCGATCGTCGAAGGTAAATAAATGCTTGCTTTGTTTTTGTTACGAAAGAAGTTCTGTCTTATCCTGCACACGGAAAGAATATCTTGCCCATTTGTGAAATAATTTACTGAGTAAGAACAGACGTGGGAGTGGATCAGTAGCCATTCTGAATAAGACCAAACGAAAGCCGACTCTGGAACATGGAGCGACTGAGTTAATAGGAAATGATATTGAACCAACATCTGAACCGCATGATCCTCCTCTAGGTCAGATAGGAATTGTGTTTTCAGCAGAACCCATATCAATTGAGGACGAACCAGAAATCATTCGTGCCAGTCCTCCATTGCTTGATCCTCAGGGATATACTGAGGATCCATTGTCACCTTTACAAATTCCACAGCAGGGTGATATTAAGGATAGCTTTGTTTTTGAACCACACTCCATTTGTGAGCTGTCCTCTGTTCTCTTTCTTGAAAACATCTGTACTTAAAAGGTTTTATCAGATCATACACGGGATGCTTCTATCGATTCTGGCAGTACCGGACCTCTAAATCTGAATTCTCTAAACGACTCATATGGAAACTATGCCTTACCGCCATATATAACACCTCTACCTCGTCAAATATCAGAAAATGATCTTGACTATCTTGCACACAGGGGAGCTTTGATTCTNCCCCCCTGATGAACTTCGCGACTCTCTACTGCGGAGCTTTATTGATTTCGTATACCCATACATGCCTATTCTTTCGCTTAATCACGTTTTAACAACTATTAAGCAAGGCACAGGTGAAAATGGGTCCATCAGTCTGCTCTTGTTCCAAGCAATCATGTTTACAGGTGCGGCATTTGCTGATCCGAGCTGCCTCGTGAAAGGCGGATTCAAGACGCGCAAATTAGCACGCAGAGTTTTATTTCATCGGGCAAGGGTGAGTCTTTTGTCCCTTTGTATAAGGAAGGAGATTGACCTGTAACCTAGCTTCTTTATGATATTGGGTGTGAGCAGGATGAAGTGACGCTAATCCAGGCGTTTCTTCTCCTGAGCTATTGGTTTGAGAGCCCAAATGATGAGAAGAACACCTGGCATTGGTTGGCCTTAGCTACGTCTCTTTGCCAGATTGCAGGATTGCACCGGAGTTCCGAGAGGTTAGACAATCAGCACTCTCTGAAAAAGAGGATATGGTGGTCGTGCTTTATGCGAGATCGACTTGTCGCCCTCGCAACAAAAAGTCCAACACTCATCAGATTTGAGAATTGTGATATCCCAATGCTTACGATGGACGATTTTGAGATAGTAGACAGTTCTTCCAATACTCCACTTATCAATGAGTGCTCTTTCCTCGCAGATGTGGAGACGCAGCGGCATTTAGCACTCATGTGTATTGAGAAAGCAAAGCTTTGCATCTGCCTTGGAGATATACTTGCAACTCTCAATTCTTCTAGAGAAGCAACCCAAGACTACGATACCCCCAATAGCGTACGAGGCAGAATGATACTCCTAGCACCGGATGGCAACTTTCAGACGCCCGAAACTCAGAACGACAACAGAAGCCTGGGCAACTGGGCTGCAAATATCCCCGATGAAACAATATATCGGCGACCAAGGAGTGGAAAGATTAACAAGTCACTTACGATTCATGCAGCCCTTCTGCATATGTTTTATTTTGCTACTACACTCTACGTGATGGATGGATCGTCGACTAGAGGACCTTTCTATTTTGCTAGCTCCCAAGCTGCCTATAGTTCTGTTGAAAAGGTTCGTCTAGCAGCAATGGAGATCACCCATGTTGCACAGGACCTAGAGGAACTCAACCTCATCCGATACTTGCCCACAAGCGGTGTCACCCCCGTGATACTGGCTTCGATTGTACATCTGCGGTGTATTAAGGCCGGCAATAAGAGCATTAGGAAATCTAGTGTCAGCGCATTCAATCAATGCATGCAGGTCATGCAAAAACTGAGAGAGAATTATTTCTCTGCTGATTTTGCATTTACTCTAATGACAAGGGCAACGAGGAAGATGAGTGTAGACGGCATCATCACCCCATTGCTTCGACTGAGGCAAACGCAAAGGGTCGAGATACCTAATCTAGCGCAGATTACCATACCAGAGAGTGATTGTCAAGGGGATGCAGACGAGATGATAGCTGATGAGATGTCTCCTGGTTCCCAGATACCCTCATCCTGTCATGAAAACCAACATTCGGCATCCATGCCCCCTGTGCAAACGATGTCTCCTCCTCGATCAGATCAAATGCTTAATATAGCTACTCTACCATTTCCTTATGAGATTAATGATTTTTATCAGGATGAAATGATCTTCGAAGACTTGATGAATACAGAGAGTTTTAAGGGTATCTTTGAGGGCGAGCAGCTTTCTTGAACCTTTCACATAGCTACAATTATTGTAATTTTACATGGGATATATGGATTAAACGTTGACAGTGATTCATAAATTGTATAGTACGATGCTTATTTTCTATTGGCAATCTGATAATGAGAGTTGCTAGGATAGAGTAAATTGAGGCACCGGCACAAAACCAAAAAAATATCTATTCACAGTTAATTTCGTCTAGATAAAGCCTTCTGAATCTAAGGCCCACATTTACTGATTACTAGATCTTAGGCCAAATTTCGCATCATTTGGTTTTCCAATCAAAGAGATAGACCAGCTTTGCTGCGATGGCTCGTGCCTGTAGTTACGTCAAGAGGTAAGTTGTGCATATCCGAGGATATCTGGGTTGTAGCCTCACTCCTGCAGGCAGCTATACACGTATCCGAGGAAGAACAGCAATTAGCGAATCAACTCATACTATCTTCTTTTGTGATCTCTTAACTGTTTCGCATGCATAACGTATAGCTCACAAGTCTTAATATTGGGGCATTTGTGAGCCTCTATCAAGAAGTAATTCGCAATGCTGAGGTTCTAGCTTTAACGCTATATGTAACCAATGCCATGTTCTTACCTTTTTCTATTAGCTCTCTAGATTTCATATTTCCAGCCACGTTCGAGCTTTTGGAGTCAGTGTAACTTAAACAAATCTTTTTCGATATCTCCTAGCTTTCTTATTCACCATGTCGTCTCATCTACGGGTAGATGTCTTTACAACTCCGTCAATTCTCTTTGTTGTACCAGGGACAAAGCCAGGACAAGAACCCCTATGGTCACCAACCACAGCAACACTGATCTCTGGAGATCGAGAAGCAGTTCTTGTTGACGCTCTATGGACCATTCAACAGGCAAACGCGCTTGCTGATTGGATTGAAGCTACAGTTCCAGGGAAACGCCTCTCAACCGTTTACATCACCCATGGCCACGGTGATCACTTCTTCGGTCTTAAAACTCTGCGGAAACGGTTTCCTGGTTTACGTGCGGTCGCCACTCCAGCGGTAATTGCAAAAATGAAGAAAGAACTTGAGCCGAAATATTACCAACGTGTGTGGGAGAATCTTTTCCCTGGCCAGATTGATCATGGCAACGAAATTGCTGAAAGCCTGGAATCAGATAACATCATCATGCTTGAAAACCACACCTTGCAGGCCTATGACGCAGGTGATTCGGATACAACAGATACAACCTTCTTGCATGTTCCAGACCTCAACCTAGTCGTTGCTGGCGACATTGTATACAATGATGTACATCCGTTCCTGGGAGAAGCAGCTACACCTGAGAGACGAAATAGCTGGCTAGCAAGCTTAAGGGGGATTGAAGCCTTGAATCCACATACTGTAATTGCTGGACACAAGCGTAATGGTGCCGTGGATGGGATAAACAACCTTTACGCAACTATCAGCTATATCGAGACATTTGAGACGCTTCTTGCACAGACGAAAGATGCAAATGAACTGTTCAAAAGAATGTTGGAGAGATATCCTACTCGTATCAATCCTCAGGCACTCTCGGTATCTTGCCGCAATGCGTGGTCTGCAAAGAGAAAGGCTACAGCGGCAGCTGTTAACAAACTCTAGCGTATAATATGTAGCTTTAAAATAATTATATCTGTTTGTTCCCGAGATTGGGCCAGTGCGAATATGTATAAATTGGTTCCTAGGTAATGAAAGTGCAAAACAAACTGTAAAATTAGTTGTTTAGAAAAGCAACATAGACACTACATTCTACACTTCTACATTAAATACACTAAGCTCTTTTTGATCTAATATTCCAAAATTTCCTACTAATAGATAGGCTTATCATCTTCCCACTAGTACTATAAACTTGAGTTCATCGATTTCTTAGGTTTTATGCAAGATGTCAGTTATGCCTTTACAAGTTACTACGAATCCTACCTTCTTCTTATATATTAAAACACGACAAATGCTGCTCTTCTCTAATTCATTATCCACATAATATCATCTTAATTTATTACTATCAATAAAATTGGTGTGAAGATTTGTATTTATGTACAAATGTTGACATAATACATTCAATTTTGATTTATTTAGCTAATGTTGACGAATAAAGCAACTATTCCTTTCCCTCCTAGTAAACTGTTCTTTGACTTGAATTTCTAGATTGAAATCATCTACTGACAGTCCAGAGTTGGCCATAAAAAACAGGCCTCCAAGCAGAAATGGTAATTAAGCCGCCAATCACTATGTTTGTTAGGTCTGGCAGATTGATAATTAAGGGGAATACTGACCTGTTATGGATTGAAATCAACATTTGGATTCTAGTATTTAACAGGCTTATTGCCCTCGATCCACAACTTCTCAGCTTCTGATCCACCAGGTGGTGGAGGAATCCCTTGAATAGACCAGAGATCAAATGGCGTCTCATCAATATGCCATTCAAAATCAAATCCTCGGTCGGCGATGTGAGATTTCAGCTGAGCATCGGTAGTCTCCACCCACCACTTCCTGATCTCAGGCGTAGGAAGAGTGCGGGCGATGTGATCAACTTTAACACGGATAAAGTTATCTACAGGCTTGGCTCCTATGAAGAAGCTCTCCTTTGGAATGGGGATGTAGACAACACCAACATAGAACTTGGGCAGACCAAAGTCTGTGTAGATCTTGGTGATATCGGCTGTCAATGCAGCCTTTTGGTCGAATGTAAAAGCATCCAGAGGATGGAAGACCGTCCAGAGAGGCATATTTATGGAAGTGTGATAGATAAAAAGAGTTATATTGGATATATAAACGGAATATCACTGGATTTAAATGGTAATTAGGAAGAGGCATATATGTGGAGAGATAAACTACATCTCTAACAAAGGTGGATCCATATTTTATTAAATACTTTTGATTTCTACTCTTCCATATAGATAGCGTATGTTCGTCTAGACAAAACCGAGGAAAGCAGAGAGTTTGTTTTGTGGGGTAATCTGGGGTAATCCTATGCACACTTCCTCGGAGAAACATGTCAGTCCTTCCGTATAGTAGGACATAACACGGCCTTAGTAAGGGTGAGAGATAAGATTCTCGGATATCAATACCTTTGACAACTTCTCAGCGTGGATGTTTTTCCGAGGATATTCGGTCTCTTTTCCTTGCGCGCCATGAATGAGAGCTTAGCGGCGATGCAACGGTATCTGGCGACCTCCTCTGCCCTCACCTTAGGCCCCTAGCATCCGTAACGGTAGCATGATTCACGAGCAAACGGGATGGAACTCAAGTACTTGAAATAATTTTGATTTACTCTAAGATTTTAAACCTGTCTTGGTAACTTTAGCAGTCTCACCAGGACTACTAGGCTAAATAGCATATCCGAAATATATGTTAAGAACATACAAGATTGATTATGGACTTTGCAAAAGGATAAGAGGACTAATAAGTAGTATGTGCTTTATCATGAGATATACAAATGGAAAAGAATGGTGGATATGATAGATTCGAATGTACACCTCTAGACTAAGAGCCTAAAGTTTTGTTTGTGGGCGTTTGATCCCTTCTTCTTTCGCCTTTGCCCTCAGCAGAGATCTGACAATTTTCCCCGAAGCTGTCTTTGGAATTGCATCAATATACTTGATCCCTCCTCTAAGTAATTTGTGATTTGCGACTTTGTCTGCCATCCATTTTGTAATCTCTTCAGATGTGATCTCGTCACGCTCAACGCCTGCCACAGTTACGATATACGCCCTCGGAACTTCAGTTGCGAGTTGCTCGTCATTGACTCCAACAACCGCAACATCTGCGACCTTGGGATGAGACATCAGGATACCCTCTAATTCAGCTGGTGCAACCTGAAAGCCGTTATACTTAATAAGCTCTTTAATCCTGTCAGTGATGAAAACATTCCCGTTCTTGTCTTGATATCCGATGTCACCCGTTTTGAAGTAGCCGTCCTGAGTAAGAGCATTTTTTGTCCCCTCTACGTTGTTTAGATAGCCCTTAAATATATTAGGCCCCTTGACCCAGAGCTCTCCAGCCTCACCGTCGGACACTTCTTGTCCTGACGACGAAACAAATTTCGAAGTCTGATTGGCTAGAAGGCGGCCAATTGATCCAATAACTTTGCCTGCATCCTCCCATTGCTGGATAGCATATTAGAATCCTGATTTGTACGATCTGTTCCCAAAGAACTCACCTGCTGATGGGTAATAGGACTTGTTTCACTCAACCCATAGCCCTGTACGATGTGGACATTTAGTCTTTTTTGTACAACATCTACAAGCTCTCTAGTAAGTGGAGCAGCCCCGGAGCTAACCAGTCGAAGGGAACTGAGGTCATACTTGTCGACAATTGGGGATTTTCCAAGCTGAAGCACAACTGGTGGAACCACAGCAGCAAATGTAACTTTTCGCTGTTCTGTGATGGCGCAAAATTTCTCAAGGTCAAACCTTGGCATCACAAATACTTCCATACCAATATATATTGCAATATGAACAATTGCTGTGAGTCCTGCTCAGAGAAGTCAGATACTGCCATAGGAACTTACTCGACTACGATTAACATACCATAGCTATGGAAAAAAGGAAGAAACCCAATCACGCTGTCTCCACTGTCATTAGGGCCACCTTTCCAGCTCAGGTTCCCATTGTGACACAGTGCTTTCATCAGGATATTTGAAATGATATTGCTGTGAGTTAGCATGACCCCTTTTGGCTTTCCGGTTGTCCCTGATGAGTAGATTAAGAAGGACAGGTCAACTTTGGGATCAATAACTGGTTTTCTTAAGGGAACTGGGCTGACCACGGTTTTGAAGTGTTTGAACTCCAAGGACCGTACACTTTCCATGTCTCCTAATAAGAAAATCTTTGACTCCGGAAATCCAATTTTCTTTGCTACCTTTAGTACAGTTGGAAGTAGTGCTTGATGCGTTATAAGAAGCTTTGCTCCTGAATCAACCAACTGAAACTGAAGCTCTGAAACTGTATAGTTGGGATTAATGAGAGACACCGTACCGCCTGCCCAATGTGTACCCCACATAACTACTGGGTAGTCGACGTCATTTGGTGAGAAAAGGGCTACGACGTTCCCATTTTTCCATTGATGTTTTGCTCTCAAGCCGGCTCCGAATTTGATAGATAAATCCCGAACATTTCTAAAGGTATAGGAATGACCAGTGTCGTAATCCGAGTATATCACTGAATCCAACTGATATCAGAAATAAAGGGTTTGCAGCAGATATCTTTACTGAGGGAGAGGAAGGATCAGAGAGCTCTAGTAAGCGCACCTTTGTCATCTGGATATTCTCTATCCGTCCTCGAAAAGAGGAAGTCCCATATGTCAACATTTGGAATATTAATCGTTGGATATGTAGACACCGTAGGCATTATAAACGGGTTTCTCTGAAGAGCATATAAGGGCTAGAATTGGGGAGATATAATGGAAATAGAATTCTGGTGACAAGTTTCATATAATGTCAACGATGCATGTATTTACCAATGAACCTAGATTTCATCATAACATATAGAGGTTTCTCTTAAAACTACCACTAAAAATAAGTTCCGAGGAACGCTAAAAGCTCAGTAATAGGAGCATAAAGCTCCGGTGTAGTAGTTTGTTACGTGGGGCATCTTTCATGGCCGGATCAGATCTCGGGTAAACACTGAGAATGGTCCATAGCTGTTCCTCGGATATTATGTACGGCTCTTCGCATAAGAGATATCCGCCGTAGGTAAAGCAAAGATGGACAGGTTTCCTCGGAAGACAGTACCTATCCTCTTAACATCCATCCTACTGCGATATCAAGCATTCAATACTAGTAATATGTTCACAAATAAATTCAAACGGAGGTCCAAGGCAGGCGTAATTTAGTGATTGTAAAACACGAAAAATTCCTGCTGATATTTATGCAGAGATCCTATATCCATAACTATTCTGGAGCTAACGAATCAACTAGTACATAATTCAACCTGCTAAGTGGTATCACTCAAAGTTTCCAATGGTAGCTATTGTTAAATATGGTTCGGCTGTACAAGCCATATAACTATATATTCAGCTATACAGGACCATAAGTGGGAGCGGGTCTCGGATCCCACAGTCTGTAGGTCTATATATATGGCCATACTTACCCACTGTACAGTAGTTAATTCAGTAGTTAATCTAAATATATTCTATAGGAACTTATTACGATCGGTGTAATTAACCTGTCCAACAGCTATAAAAACTATAATGAAAACTGTCTATGTCATGCAATATGTAGATATTATTACTTATATATGCAATCAATTTTTTAGGTAATGCTAATCCTTAATTAGCCAAAGAGAGCTCCTCCCAGACGTACTTGCACACTCTTAGTTTGCAAGTAATTTGCAAGTGCAGCCTCTCCAAGCTCACGACCAAAGCCAGATTGCTTATATCCACCAAAGGGTAATTGCTGATGGAGTGTGTTGTAACTATTTATCCAGACGGTTCCCGCTTCAAGAGCATTGGAGACACGAATCGCTGTGTTGAGGTCTTTGGTATGAAGACCAGCAGCCAAACCATACAATGAAGAGTTACCGATTCTAATTACCTCTTCTTCAGTCTTAAACTTTGCCACAGCACATACTGGTCCGAATATCTCTTCTTTCATGATTGTCATCTCTTCAGTGACATTAGAAAAGATGGTCGGGTTAATGAAATAGCCAGTACTTAGAGGGGAGCTGCCTCCAATCTCAAGCTTTGCCCCCTCTTTCTTGCCTATATTAATGTAACTAGAACTTTCGTTAGTATGGATTCAGAAACTTAGAAAGGGCCGAATACTTCATAATACGGTCAAACTGTAACTGCGAGACCTGTGGCCCTTGGAAAGTCTCCGGTGCAAATGGATCGCCAACAACGATCTTCTGTGCTCGCTGATTCAGTCTCTTTACAAATTCATCATATATGCCATCTTGAACATAAATACGCGAGCCTGCACAACAAGCTTGTCCATGATTAAAGAAAATTCCGAAGTTAACCCAAGAAATAGCATCGTCAATGTCGGCATCATTGAAAACAATATTTGGTGATTTACCACCAAGTTCTAAGGTGACTTTCTTAAGATTTGATTTCGCTGCTGCTTCCATCACTATTCGTCCAACTGGAGTAGACCCGGTGAAGGCAACTTTGTCAATATCCATGTGGGATGTTATTGCGCTACCAGCGACTTTTCCGAAGCCGGAAATGATATTAATCACGCCAGGTGGAAATCCAGCTTCTTTGATATAGCGAGCCGCAAGGAGACCGGATAGCGGGGTTTGTTCAGCCGTCTTAAGGACTACAGTATTGCCAGTCGCGACTGCTGGCCCAATCTTCCAGGACCACATCAAAAGTGGGAAATTCCAAGGAATGATCTGGCCACAAACACCGAGCTACGAAGTAGTTAGTATATTCTGTAGAGTAAAATTGGAAGCCATGAACGAACTGGCTCTTGCTTAGTATAGTTGAACGTGGATTCATCAACCTCGAGAACCCTTCCCGAAATCTTGTCAGCCCAGCCACCATAGTATCTCAACACATTAGATGCAAAGCCAACTTCAGCCTTAGCCATTGTAAATGGTTTGCCGTTATCAAGGGCTTCCACTGCTGAGAGAAGATTGAGATGTTGTTCAATCAAATCAGCAAGCTTCGTCAGACATCTTCCTCTAGCCTCTGGTGTTGTCGATTTCCATTCTCCTCTGAATGCCTTTCTAGCAGCTGCAACGGCAATATCAACATCCTCTGCTGTTGCTTCATAAACAGAAGTGATAGGCTTTTCGGTCACCGGGTTGATTGTCACAAAGGTTTGACCCTTCACGCTTGTGACGAATTCGTTATTGATGAACCTGACAACAGGTCAATCTTGAACGGTTCATAGGTACATTTGGCAGCTTACAGTCCAACCGGTTGCTCATACACACCTGTAGCTGGGGTGAAAAGCTGAACTGACTGGGTTGGCGCCATGATTAATGGATATTTATTGGTATAGATAATTAGCTAACGTTCTATGGGAATAACGGGACTGTCGGGACTGTTATTAATATATCCATTTCTTACGATGTATAATCGTCTGTCGAAGTATACTCCCTCGGAAAAGCACCAATTCCGAGGTTATAGAATGTTAGAATAATCTTTCCGATTAGCTTCGAAATGTACACGTTCTACTGCAATGCGGACAGGAAAATCAAGTTGATCTGAAAGAAATATGGTAGTGAAACAATCGCTGGAATATATGTTAATGCTATGACCTATTATTTTAGGTATTGCTGTTAGTACGATTTAGAGATTAAGATATTACAGCTACCGGTGGAATGGGATCACTAGTGCTTCAAGGTCCATCTACAGTAGCCACTTATTATTTATCTAGTAAAGCTCTGATCACCTATTCCCACTATTCCGCAATGAATTACTTTTCTTAGACGTGAACTACATCCAGATCAGATATAGTAGTATATCCCACTTTGGCAAAAAATATATATTGCTATTTTCTTTAATATGCTTGTTCGTTGATAAACAATGCCGCCATGCCTTGACCAGTTCCAACGCACATCGTTGTTAACAGGACCTTTTTATTTTGCCTCCTTGCTTCACTAAGGCCAGTCACAATCTGACGTACACCGGTGGCGCCGAGCGGATGGCCAAGAGCAATAGCACCTCCTCGTACATTAACTTTAGAGGGATCAAGACCGAGGACGTTATGGCAATAAACTGCCATTGATGCAAATGCTTCATTGAGCTCAATCAGATCAATGTCGTTAAGATTTATATTAAACTTTCTAAGAAGTTTAGGGATTGCAATTGAGGGTCCAATACCCATAATGCGTGGAGCTACACCAGTAACAGTTGCGCCGCAAAACTTGCCCATAATTGGCAATTTCAACTGTTCTGCCTTTGATCGCCTCATTAAAATAACTGCAGCGGCTACAGTTACAGCTGTTAATATTCTCTGCTAAACGGGGAGTTTGATGAGTACTTCGACTTACCTCCGTCTGTTATTTGGCTGGAGTTTCCTCCAGTACTCTTGTCTCCGAACTCGGGGAATGCAGGTCGGATTTTACTGAGAGAGTCAAAGGTTGTGCCCCACCTGGGACCTTCATCTTTTGTCAGTGTAACCTCGTGAAATTCCCCAGTTTTTGGATCTTGGAACTGGGCAGTGATTGGAACAATCTCGTCATCGAACCAACCGGCTTTTTGAGCCGCCTCTGCTCGTCGAAAGGACTCCGCCGCATATCGATCCTGCGCCTCCCTAGAAATGTTAAAGTCATTGCCTACATTTTCGGATGTCTGACCCATAGGTTGCAGAGTATCAGCTGCAGATTGAACCTTGCAGATCTCCGATGGCAGATTTGGGATTGTTGCTCCCCCTCTGCTCATAGACTCAGCACCAATGGCAATTCCAATATCGATACTGCCCCGGGAAATCTGATTTGCAACTTCCTGTACAGCTTTCAACCCAGAAGAGCAAAATCGATTGACAGAAGAGGTACCGGCAGATTCTGAAAAGCCAGCTGCAAGGGCTGCCGCACGAGTAACGTGCGCTGCCATCTCATTCGCAACCTGCAAAGAGTTAGCGGATCTTAAGGCTATATTCATAAGCTGTAGATCTATGAAGTCAAGTACATTTCCAACGCAAATATCTTCGACCAAAGACGTATTAAACCCAGCCTTTTTATGAACAACTTTCAGTAATCTATAGACAATTGATGCAAATTCAGTATCTTTGAATCCTCCCTTAAACCCTTTTCCAAGGGCCGTTCGAAGGGCAAGGGTAATAACAATATCATCTGCATCTTTCCGTAGCCTATGATATGAGAATGAAATATTTGTTCAGCATTATCTCCAAGATATAACCAGGATCAGCTAAACTCACAAAGCTGGCAGCCCGCTTGATGGTGGTTGAATATGACCGAGAATAGAATCAAGCCTTTCGATTGCCATTTTCAGCTTTTCTTCGCATATATCAATTACCCTTAGTTAAAAATGCATGCTCACTTTTCTACTATATAAATATGATTGTGGAAAAGCTTTATTCTATGACTGATGAGACTTAGTTCCACATCTCAAGTCTCCTGTATACCCGAGGATATGTCTCCAGAACTTCATCCGTTTAATTGTGCACATTATTCAGGTCGAATGTAGCCGAGGAACCTTCTGCATGAACTATGAGTCTTTTGGCGTTTCACTAAAGTATTAATAATCTCATGACCGATAGGCATCAGCTCTTGATGTAGTTAGTTGGGCTGAAACAGAGATTTGATTGATTATTTTCAAGATCGACATACAGCATGCCGAAGAACAAAAAAGTGAAAATATTTTTACTACCTGTTTATTTAAATAATGACAAATTTATTCGTGATATAGTCATACAAGGATTATATTAGTATCATATATCATATCCACACTTCAAGATGTCAATATATAGTCGATCGTATTATTTACGGGATAGAATAAGAATAAGAATCAATTAAAGCAAAGATTTCTGTTTATATTAGTCACTTAGATCAGCATAGAACCTTAGCTAACTGTTCTTTTGCCATTTTTGCTATAGAAATAGATAGACACTGATGCAGCCCTTTCAGACTTTACTCTGCCGAGAGGTCGACGTCTTCACTAGGGCTCTTCCATTGCTTAAGACAGCTTTCCCATTCACCAATGTCACAAACCTCACATCCTCGTACTCGCCCTCAAATTCTCCCAGCCTCCAGATCTCGGTAATTAGCTGATCTCCTGGTCGTACAGGAACAGCAAAACGTGCAGTGAACTCTCTCAGATTTGCCGGATTGCTGGCTCCAACAGCCTTGAGAATTGCATGGGCGGCACAGTTATATGTGAAGAGCCCATGCATTATTGGGCCACCAAAACCAAGTGATTTACCTGGCTCTTGAGTGACGTGTAGGCGGTTATAGTCTCCATTTAAACTAATATGTGGATGAATCGTTAGCAGTCGATCTAAATAGAGACATTTCCTTTCCCCTGCTCTAAACTTACCGATAGATCAGAGCAGCCTGACTCGTGGTTTGATATGTATAGGTGACATCTGGCTTTCTCCCTTCAGGCGGTGGATAGCTCTTAGGGGCCGGACCTATATTCAGACAACATCTGATCAAAATTTTTGAAAATATTTACTATTCATAAATCTCGCTTACCTTTAGGTCCGTTCCAGTTTCCTTGACCCATGTAGAAAGTAGTTCCAAGTATTTTCACGTATTCATCTCCAGATTCACAGTCGACTAGGATTTTCTCGTCCTCCACAACTGTGCCGATTTTACCCTTGTCGTATACACCTACAATCCTTGACTGAAGTTTGAAGTGTCTCCCGGCAGAGGTAGTAGGAATCTGACGGTGGAAAGTCAGAGATCTGCCACCATCAATAATTCGACCAGAATCTAGCTTTGGAACACCGGGAATCTCTGGAGGGGCCAATCTGCTGTTAAAATCGACAACTTCCTGATCAGTTAATTTAAATGCTGTTAAAAATAAAAACCAAGTTAGAAAGCTGTGTCTCTTAGATCAACTCCATCGGAGCCCTGATTATATGAGAGATGAGACAAACGTAGGATAGTTGGATAAGTAGGAAATGCCTGGAAAACATCATTTTGCTCCTAGTAAAATTAGCACAGCTAAGCCAATTTTTTTTTTATCTTGAATGAAACTTACAAAAACAAAATTGAGCTCATCAGTTGTGACTCCAATACTCACTGCGAACAGCAGCAAATCGCGCTGAAGCCAACTAACCTCTTGAGTAGCAAGCCGAAAGTTATTACCTGGAGCAGCCATTGCTGGTTCCGTTTTCCCCAATTATGACAATGCTGTTTACAAAAGACAAGGGTATTGAATACGGATAATATATATATTAGGGAGATTTTGAAGAAATGAACGTGAAGCATATTCAAGGTTGTATTATAGAGAAGAGATAGGCTTGTTTAGTCATGATCTAGTTTTGATAATACCGAGGATAAGTGGAATGCCGTGAAAATACGGTGGCATACCCGAGGACTCACTCTTACAGCACATAACGTCTTCCGAATTAGCTCTTAGTTCTAATCTATGAGGATTAATATTTCTATTCTTCAATGACGATGATTTTGTGAGTATTAATGTTCTAAAATAGTTAGTTTATATTGTTTATTAAAAAAAAGTTTAATAAAATAGTTTAATACATTTTATGTTACGTTTTAGATTTATAATTAAGGTGTTTAAAGTGTAATGATTTAATTAAAGTTTATTATTTTTAAACTAATATATTATAAGTGTACAAGATAAAGAGTAAGTAAAGTATTATATATTATTAAATAGTTATTATAAAGTTCTTTTCAGTAAGAACATCAATTAAATTAAGTATAAAGCTGTTAGTAATTAGTCATGTAAAGGTATAACTAATCATATGTACATTAGTCTTAATCAATTTAGACGTCTAGTCTTGCTTGTTGTGTGTCAATGGGTGTACAACCTCCCCTACTCTATTATAATAAACCCGATTATGTGACTAGTAGTATTTATAGTAGTAGCTATAGTTACAATAATCAAAGACCTTCTCTCCGATTATACAATACCATGAATTCTGATTAGTTGTTAGTTGTTCTCCTATCTTGCTACCACAACTTTAAAGCTTATCCCCTCCCACAATAAAAGTAACATCAAATTTACAACTAAGACTATTATTATAAAAAAAGCTATATATTTCCTGATTTTTATATAAACCAAATAGTAAATATATACAAAATATGGAAAAGTAATACTAAGAATATAGCTTATCTGAGAAATATGTACAACACAAATAATTGCTATATACATTGACCTTTGCTAATAATTTTTTTGCAATTGGTGAAATAAAAGATTCACACACCTAATGCTGCTAGTAAGTGGTCGAATTACCATCCACAATTAGCTCTGTAGCCCTCAGGATCATTGCCATTCCAGCCTTGGAGTCTGTTAAGAATAAATATATGATATTAACCTTTTGTACAAGATCTGATGTATGGATTAAAGGTTTTTTGAAGTTATTCAAAGCCAATTTTATTGTTTGTCCAACTATTATCGTTTACAGTAAGCCTTCAACCTTGTAGTAGATTGTTATACTACCCTTTAAGAGTTCTTTTGCCTTTGAGAATGATCATAGGTAGTATTACCTATCCAATGGTATTAACTGCTTTAATTACAGTAATTTACTCTTTATTGTTAGGTTGTAAAAGTAAAGGTTTGCCAAAATAATCAGAGGATATGACTACTTTGGTAGTAATAATTGTACTTATAACAAAGCTAGTCTTGTTAAAATTGTAAGTATTCTTATCCAAAATCCTATACTCAGCTTTGATTGTTAATACTTGTTCAAATCAGTATTGAATAATCTTTAGATCTTTGTATTTAGCTCATTTATAGTTGTATTAATGTATATATTCGGTTTTGAGGTCAAGATGATGTTTTACAAAGTCATTGAACTAATTTTTGCTTATTGGAGATGAAGGAGTAGATTTACCATGCTTAGAAATCAATAAATTAGCCATTGTTTGTACACTTGAAGGTTTAGGGGGTAATCTATACTTCTTCATAGAGATTATCCATCGCTTTAACGATTGCTCTTCTGTTTGAGTCATTCTGAAGCTTTTGTTGTAGGTAGTTACTATTTGGACTTGGCCTTTTAAACGCACATCAAGTGTTGTACGAGGGACGTCGTAAATACATGCTGCACTTCGAACAGACTTGATTTGTTGATTTTTTATCGCGTTTATAGCTAAAAGGATTCTCCCTTCTTGCTCTGGAGGTGGCATTTTAGGCATTTTGACATGTTGTGGTTGAATAATAATTGAGTAAAGTTGGTGGTGTTCATAGAATTGGTGTTTTGGTGAGGAAGTGGCCCGACCGACTGGGAATTACGTTACTTATTCTGTGATTACATAAGCGTCCGTGCTGTGCCTCGCCTAGCTTAAGCAACTACGTAGTCGGTGTTTTCATTTTGTTACCCTTTCTTTCTTTTCCCTTTACATTCATTATTAGCATTAGCTTATCGAAGGTCCGTGAAATTTCCTGAAATCGTAAGCGAGGCCACGTGATGACTTATCCCATACATTTTCAGCTTGCTTGGCAAATGTGAAATCACCCGTAAATGCTGCAATAAGTGCATTTGGATAAGTTTCCCCTCATGAACAAGCACTTATCCTCGTACAACACCCCCCTTTCCCATCAACTTGCGATTCAACCCCCTAATTTCGGATGTCGGACCAGTATATTGTAGCTGAGGAACACGCCCGTAAAGCGCAAAGGGCTAGCCTCAAGGCTAAAAAGGATGAACAGCCGTTAAATACTACTAAATCTTATGGTAGTAAGCAGAAAGAATAACAAGTACGGTCTAGCCTTATCCTTTCTTCCTTTCTAGCCCATCAAAGTTAACTTGCAGGCCATTTCTAGAGATAATGCCATACACCATGCATCTTTGAGGATGGTAGCTCTCACGTATGGCCAGATGGAGAACTGGTAACGCCTGACAAGCTGGCTGCATGGCTTAAGGAGGATATCCTTCTCAGGCAAGTGAAGTTGCCCACAGGCTGCAAACCATGTCTCTTAGCTAGCTAGAAGAAAAACTAGCAAGAAGAAGATGCTGAAGCGCTTGCTGAAGTTCAGGTTTTGTCAAAGGCTTTGTAATTGCCTTTACAAGAAATCCTACAATTGCTTGCAGATGACCATGATGATTATAGATCTTTAGCTCTTATTTCTAGGGCAAGATCTGCAAATAAGCTTTTAGAAGGCTCTTTATTAACAAGAAGTATTATAAATGCTTATATTACAACTGTTATGGAGTTGTGGAGGCTTCAAGTTGCACATGGAAATAACAACATAATAAACTTACAAGGAGAAGCTGTTCATGGCTTTCTTGATTAACAAGGACGTTAACAAAGTAAGATAGACAAGGAAATCTTCTATAATCATAGTATAAATAGCATTTAAGCTGGTTATACCCTTTAGCAATAGTATAAGATTCAAGATATTCTACTTTACAAATCAGCTCAAAGTTTGTAAAGCTTATGAACATGTGTAAATCTTCTTTTTGAGCATTATTATCTCTTATGTAAAGAGAATCATTACAAGATAAAGCTTATAAACTTATTCCTTCTTGAATATCCCTCTTCAAAAGGCTTTACTCCATGTAATTACCTAGTAGTTCTTCTTCAGGATAAGAAGATGAATAAGAACATAAAAAAGGAATTTATAAGTTCTTTATAGTATAAGGATCCCCTTTATTATACATAAAGAGCTTTAATTTAACTCTTATTCTAATGCTTTTATATTATAAGTAAAGCTTCTCCTTCTTTTGAACACCAAAAGTATTAGTATAAGATTAAAGTTCTTGTTAGACAAGACTATGAAGTTAAAATATCTTATCTTACATAATTAATAAAAACTTAACATGTCTTTAGAGAAGTTAGATTAACTTTAACTCAGAAAATATACCTTCTACAAAGTGTTAAAGCTTAACATACAAAAGTTCAAGGTATATCTTTAAGCTAAATATTACAAGTTAATCGTTGGAATCATAACATACTTTATTAAGCATATCTTACCTATCTTCTTCATCAGTTTATGCAAATTACAACTAGGTTTTCATCTTTTACAAGTAATTACTTTTTACTATAAACTATTCATAAGCCTTCTTTACTTCTTCAACAACAAATCTAGCCATGGATTAAGCAATAAAAAGCTTGGTTTGAAGCTTAAGCATAAAGACATTGTTAGGTAAAAGGTAAACTTGATAAAGATAATTTAACAAGTGATAGTTTTATCAGATTACTAAAGTACTTACAAACTATTTTATTATAAGACCTTGTTATTCTATAGCCTCATTACTCTTTTTTACTATTCTTTTCTCATAACCCTTTTTATAGACTAATTTAAGAAGAGTTTACTTTTGTAGTCTGGTTAAATACAATTATAAAAGAGTTACAAAATCTAATTTTGCAATAAACTTTACTTAAAATCAATAATATATTACAAAGTACTTATAAAGCTATTCTTCATAATAACAACCAACTAGTTAATAAGCTTGAACATAGAATAGAACATCAAGTTAAGACAAAGTTAGAATCTATTCATATTAATCTCAAGGATCTGATTCAAGGCTAAATCCTTATAACCATGATCAGTTATATAAGACTTCTAAGACAAGATCTCTTACAAATACAACCTTAAGCACCTTTGCAAACAACTCAAATATCTTTACAAACTCTACAAGAATCTTCACAAAATCCTTTGCAAAAATCTATATTATCTTCTATTCAACAAGCTTTAGTTAATAAACCAGTTATATCTTCTAATACATTTTCTAGATTAACATCTTATCCACTAACCTTTACATCTTTAATACTTGTTTTTACAGTTAAAAAGGCGTAAAGAGAGTAAAAAGAAGGAATTGCAAACTGGTTACTCATAAAAGAACTAGAAGAAAAATAAAGAACTTAATAACATCTGAGAAACAAAATAAGAGTATAATTCTCTTATCGAAAAGTAATCTAAGATAAGGTTATAACTTATGTAACTTATAAAAAGAGTAAAGAAAAAGCTATTTCCAAGTTAAAAGTAATAAGAGTTAATCATAGCCTTCAATATCTTATTACAAAGCTTAAAGAACATTTACAACAAGTTATATACTCTGTTATAAGAGGATAATCTAGAAGAGGACATTAGAATATGTAAAGACAAAGAAAAGGTATTTTAAGAGTAATTCTTGTTTAAATTATACCAAATTTCAGGTTTTTACAGATTAATATATAATGATAATTTATAAGTGATTATAAGATTTTTAATAAGTTAAAAACATGTTTATTATTCTATTATTAAGTTTGTAAATTATTATAAAGACTTTATATGTTATTATCATTATTCCTCTCTTCTCTTTCACTAATTACCTCTTATTCAACGATATTCATAAGTTTATATGTAGAATTTGCAACATTAGCTAATATCTCTCTAAACTAACAAAGAACATCTGCTATATAATGGTTTTACTCTTAACATATTACTCAAGGGTAACAAACGTTTCCTATGGTAATTAAGAGAGTAACAAGCGTAAGAACAACTCGATTATAAGGAAGGAAGCAGCAGTGGTTAGGAGGAGAAGAATGACATTGAATACAACTTGCAGATGGCCAAGCTAACTTGCTAGTAGGCTGAGGACAGCAGGGGAGGTAAGCAGGCACTGTTATAATGTTAGTTTTGCTTATAACAAGATCTTGTTACAACTTACAGACAACAGCAATACTGCTCTAAGAGGTAACAAGAGGTTTAGCAACTAGGGGAGCACAAGGACAAAGAGAGTGGCTATGGCTAGCAAGAACTCTAGCAGGAGTTATAGTAAGAGCTCTAGCAATAACAATAGCAGAGGCAGTAAGAGTAGTAGTAAGAGCAAGAAGAGGGCAGTTGTGAATATCTAAACACAGTCTATAATTAATAAACTCCTTATTCTTATCCGCAAAGTGATATATGACTTACAGAAGGAGTAACAACTTCCTTCACTGCTATAATAGCAATTAGTACAAGCTCCATTGAAGTGCTCTGGAACAGAGACATACTCTATCCATACACTAGACCTATTTGCACAATGAGTGCAAGGCTGGCCATTAACACGTCCAACAAGGAATCCTAGAAGAGCCTCTATATTTGCAGGCTTGTTAGTCCTCAGAATGCAGCCTGTGCAAAGTGTAGACTGTCACAAGGGAGGGAGAATAGCTAGAGCATGTATAACACCTGTAAGATGGGCTGGAAGGGCTGGGAGAGCTGGAACAGCTAGGGGAGCTCTGGGAACTTTAGGAGCCTCTGGAGCCAGATTAGAAGGAGTTGTGACAGCAGCTGTGATGGAGCTTCCACTGGCAGGGCCAGAAGCCAGAGTAAAAGTGCGAAGACAGTTAATAGGGTTCCAGGACGACATGGTAGTGGTTTTGATGATGGCAATGGTGATTTTGATAGCGGTTTTGGTAGGAACTAGAGGAGAACGGAGTGGAGAGGTGAATTCTTAAATATACGCATCTTTTACAAGTATCAAAGAGCTTTTCACGGTTACAATATCAATATATATTACTACAAATAGCCTTTAAATTCATTGTTATACTTGAGCTTCATTGTGCTCCTTTGTCGAGGCCTTTACGGATCACGTGACCAATACTGAAAGAACGCCTACCCAGGTTGTCCGCAAGCAGTAAAACACCTTTAACTCAACCATTTCAGATCCAAATAGCTTTGTTCCAAAAATAGCATGTTCACAAAGCATCTGCGAAACCTGTATTCAATTTATATATCATTATTTATGGTGGTTGCGGAACTACGGACGTGTAAAGGTTGTGGCACTTATCCTCTGGCACTGGTGAAATCACCGCGCATTACAGGAAATTTCTCGCGTAAAGTCCCCCACGATAAGTTGTGCTTATCGTTCTATCTGCACAATGCGCGATAATGAGTAGAAGCGAGATCGAGATCAGCCATTGCAACGAACCTCAACCTCCTCAACCTCCGCAACGCGCATGAGAGAGAGAATACTGAGGTTGAAGATTGTAGCCTCGGATCAGGCGTCAATAAGCAACTCCTACATCAGGGCCATAAAATCCACCGCACGCTAGGTAAGGTCCAACTCACCGGACAAGTTCGCCATCTTAACCTCCACCCCTAAGGCGTCAAGAATCCGTCCAGCTCAGCGCAAGCTCCACAACTTGAGCACATTCACCAAGCTGCACAAGGAGAGCTTTTGTTCACACCGAGCTACTTCACTTTCAGAGTACTATGGCCCTCTTCTCCATCCGTCTCATCATCCTCCTCCTCCCACTCAC